>OY740786.1:603349-711366 GCA_963514005.1 Raja brachyura
CAACACACACACACACACACATACACACAGCTATTTACGTTCACACCAAGCCAATTAACCCACACGTCTTTGGAATGTGGAAGGGAACCAGAGCACCCGGAGAAAACCCACGCAGGTCACGGGGAGAACGTGCAAACTCCGTACAGACAGCACCCGTGGTCGGGATGGAACCTGGGTCTCCGGAGCTGTGAGGCAGCAGCTCTAACCACCGCCCTGGGAGGGGCAGGTGGTTTGGGGAGGGGGGGGGGGGGGGGGCAACCCTAAACCACAGTTTCATCTGGCATCAATATTGGGTTGGAGCGGAATCATACGTTAACCCACTCATTCCTGGGATCATTCTGGTAAACCTCTTCTGGACCCTCTCCAGGGCCGGCACATCCTTCCTCACATACGGGGCCCAAAACTGCTCACAATATTCTAAATACAGCCTGACTTGCACCTTATAGAGCCTCAGCATTACATCCCCGTTTGTGTATACGAGCCCTCTTGAAATAAATGCTAGCATTCCTAAGACAATAGACAATAGGTGCAGGAGGAGGCCATTCGGCCCTTCGAGCCAGCACCGCCATTCAATGTGATCACGGCTGATCATCGCCAATCAGTACCCCGTTCCTGCCTTCTCCCCATATCCCCTGACACCGCTATCTTTAAGAGCCCTATCTAGCTCTCTCTTGAAAGTATCCAGAGAACCGGCCTCCACCACCCTCTGAGGCAGAGAATTCCACAGACTCACCACCCTCTGTGAGAAAAAGTGTTTCCTCGTCTCCGTCCTAAATGATCTGTTCTGTATTATTTATGCCGGCATTATCCTGTTGTGCTGAAGCAAAGCAGGAATGTCATTGTCCTATCTGGGACACACGACAATAAACTCTCTTGAATCTGAAGAAGGGTCTCGACCCGAAACGTCGCCTATCTCCTTCGCTCCTTAGATGCTGCTGCACCCGCTGAGTTCTTGTGTAACCCTTGAATCTTGAAACATAGAAACATAGAAACATAGAAAATAGGTGCAGGAGTAGGCCATTCGGCCCTTCGAGCCTGCACCACCATTCAATGTGATCATGGCTGATCATCCAACTCAGTATCCCGTACCTGCCTTCTCTCCATACCCCCTGATCCCTTTAGCCACAAGTGCCACATCTAACGCCCTCTTAAATATAGCCAATGAACTGGCCTCAACTACCTTCTGTGGCAGAGAATTCCAGAGACTCACCACTCTCTGTGTAAAGAATGTTTTCCTCATTTCGGTCCTAAAGGAATTCCCCCTTATCCTTAGACTGTGACCCCTTGTTCTGGACTCCCCCAACATCAGGAACAATCTTCCAGCATCTAGCTTGTCCAACCCCTTAAGAATTTTGTAGGTTTCTATAAGATCCCCCCTCAATCTTCTAAATTCCATCGAGTACAAACCGAGTCTATCCAATCTTTCCTCATATGAAAGTCCTGACATCCCAGGAATCAGTCTGGTGAATCTTCTCTGTACCCCCTCTATGGCAAGGATGTCTTTCCTCAGATTTGGAGACCAAAACTGTACGCAGTACTCCAGGTGTGGCTTCACCAAAACCCTGTACAACTGCAGTAGAACCTCCCTGCTCCTATACTCAAATCCTTTCGCTATGAATGCTAACATACCATTTGCTTTCTTCACTGCCTGCTGCACCTGCATGCCTACTTTCAATGACTGGTGTACCATGACACCCAGGTCTCGTTGCATCTCCCCTTTTCCTAATCTGCCACCATTCAGATAATAGTCTACTTTCCTGTTTTGCCACAAAAGTGGATAACCTCACATTTATCCACATTATACTGCATCTGCCATGCATCTGCCCATTCACTCAGCCTATCCAAATCACCCTGCAGCCTCCAAGCATCCTCCTCACACCTAACTATACCCCCCAGCTTGGTATCATCTGCAAATTTGGAGATGTTGCATTGAATTCCCTCGTCCAAATCATTAATATATATTGTAAATAGCTGGGGTCCCAGCACTGAGCCTTGCGGCACCCCACTAGTCACTGCCTGCCATTGTGAAAAGGACCCGTTTACTCCTACCCTTTGCCTCCTGTCTGCTAGCCAGTTCTCTATCCACATCAATACTGAACCCCCAATACCGTGTGCTTTAAGTTTGTATGCTAATCTCTTACGGCTTACTGTTTATTCTTAGATCACAAGTGATAGGAGCAGAATTATGCCATTCGGCCCATCAAGTCCACTCCGCCATTCAATCATGGCCGATCTATCTCTCCCTCCTAACCCCATTCTCCTGCCTTCTCCCCGTAACCCTTAACACCCTGTAGCGGTCCAAATATTTTTTTGAAAGCTGCCTCATTAAAAAAACCTCGTAGTCTTTGACATTTCCTCTGTGGGGAACAAGGTTCTGATGGTCCCTGCTATCTCGGCTGCTCGTAATCTTGCAGCGAATGTATTTCTGTCGCAGCAGGCCCCGACCTCACTTCCACCCAGCACCGCTCATAAAGAATTTCAGTACAAAGCATGCAGATATTTATGGTGGAGCCTCGGCCTGCTCGAAATACACCAGCGGAGCGACATCTCTTAGTGATGGTCCTCCTCGGCCCTCTCCTCCCCTCTCCTCTCCCCTCTCCTGCCCACAGGCCTGAATCCCCCCCCCCTCCCCTCCTCCTCTTCCCCCAGTTCCTCCCTCCCCTCTCCCCTCCATCATCACAGCCCAACCCCCCCCCCTCCCCAACACAACAACTAGCCTTGACTGGGGGGGGGGGGGAGGGAGTGGGGGGGAGAGAGGGGGAGGAGGAGGAGAGAGGGGAGGAGAGAGGGGAGGAGGGGGAGGAGGAGAGGGGAGGGGGAGATTGGGGGAGAGGGGTGGCGGTGAGAAAAGGGGGAGGGGGGCGGGAAGAGGGGGGAGAGAGGGGGAGGGGGGGAAGAGAGGGGGAGGGGGGGAGAGGGGGAGGGGGGGAGGGAGAGGGGAGGGGGGAGGGAGAGGGGGAGAGAGGGGAGGAGGGGAGGGGGAGGGGGAGATTGGGGAGGAGGGGGAGGAGGGGAGGGGAGGGGGAGATTGGGGGAGAGGGGTGGCGGTGAGAAAAGGGGGAGGGGGGCGCGGAGAGAGGGGGAGGGGGGAGAGGGAGAGAGGGGGAGGGGGAGGGGGAGAGAGGGGTGGCGGTGAGAAAAGGGGGAGGGGGGCGGGAAGAGGGGGGAGAGAGGGGGAGGGGGGGAAGAGAGGGGGAGAGGGGAGGGAGAGGGGGGGGGAGAGAGGGGGAGAGGGGAGGGAGAGGGGGAGAGGGAGAGGGGGAGAGGGGGAGAGGGGGAGGGGGGGGGGAGGGGGGGAGGGAGAGGGGAGGGGGGAGGGAGAGGGGGAGAGAGGGGAGGAGGGGAGGGGGAGGGGGAGATTGGGGAGGAGGGGGAGGAGGGGAGGGGAGGGGGAGATTGGGGGAGAGGGGTGGCGGTGAGAAAAGGGGGAGGGGGGGCGCGGAGAGAGGGGGAGGGGGGAGAGGGAGAGAGGGGGAGGGGGAGGGGGAGAGAGGGGGAGGGGGAGAGAGGGGAGAGTGGGGAGAGAGGGGAGAGGGGGGAGAGAGGGGGAGGGGGAGAGAGGGGGAGGGGGGAGGGGGGAAGAGAGGGGGAGGGGGGAAGAGAGGGGGAGGGGGGGAGAGGGGGAGGGGGAAGAGAGGGGGAGGGAGGAAGAGAGGGGGAGGGGGGAGAGAGGGGGAGGGGGGAAGAGAGGGGGAGGGGGGAGAGAGGGGGAGGGGGGAGAGAGGGGGAGGGGGGAAGAGAGGGGGAGGGGGGGAGAGGGGGAGGGGGAAGAGAGGGGGAGGGGGGAAGAGAGGGGGAGGGGGGAGAGAGGGGGAGGGGGGAAGAGAGGGGGAGAGGGGAGGGAGAGGGGGAGGGGGAAGAGAGGGGGAGGGGGGAAGAGAGGGGGAGGGGGGAGAGAGGGGGAGGGGGGAAGAGAGGGGGAGAGGGGAGGGAGAGGGGGAGGGGGGGTGGAGGGGAGGGGCAGGAGGAGGAGGAGAGGGGGAGAGGGGTGGCGGTGAGAAAGGGGGGAGGGGGGGACGGGGAGAGAGGGGGAGGGGTAGAGAGGGGAGGAGATGGGGGGGGAGGGGGGGAAGATGTAGAGAGGGGGAGGGAGAGGGGAGGGGAAGAGAAGAGTGGGGGAAGGGGAAGGGGGAGGGGGAGAGGAGGGAGTGCCCTCTACAATCTAGACTTCCTGCAGCCTCGTCACCGCAGCCTCGTTCTCTCTTCCTCCTCCTCCTCTGCTGTGTCTTGCGACCGCAGCTCCCTGCAACGCTGCACGGCTGCAAGAGACAGTCACCCAGCACGGAAACAGGCCCTTCGGCCCAACTAGCCCCCGCCAGCCAACATGCCCCATCTACACCGGTCCCACCTGCCCGCGTTTGGCCCATATCCCTCGATCCCTGTCCTATCTGCACCTGTCCAAGTGTTGGGATAGTCCCAGCCTCAACTACCTCCTCCGGCGGCTCGTTCCATACACCCACCACCCTCTGTATGAAGATGGTTGCCCCTCAGGTCGTTATTAAATATTTCCCCCACCATCGCAGGGATCCACAGAGAGTGGACATTGCCCAGTCCAGCAAGTGCTGACCTCCCCACCATAGAAGGAGATACGAGTTGGTTTCAGCATCACATGTGGCACACACCTCGTGCTGTGGTGTTCTATGTTGAGTAGAGTGTACTAACAACATATAACTCCAGAGATGCCGCCTGTCCCGCTGAATTACTCCAGCTTTTAGTTTTAGTTTTAGAGGAACAGCACGAAAACAGGCCCTTCGGCCCACCGGGTCCGTGCCGACCAGCGATCCCCGCACACTAACACTATCCTACACCCACTAGGGACAATTTTTACATTGACACCGAGCCAATTAACCTGCAAACCTGCACGTCTTTGGAGTGTGGGAGGAAACCGAAGATCTCGGAGAAAACCCACGCAGGTCACGGGGAGAACGTGCAAACTCCGTACAGACAGCACCCGTAGTCGGAATGGAACCAAGGTCTCTCGCTGTGAGGCAGCGACTCTACCACTGTGCAAGTGTACGCTCTACATATGAACTTGTGAGGGACCACGGGGAGTGTTTGACCCTTGTATTGAAGCTGGTGTCAGGCACAACCAGCGAGCAGTCCTGAACTACTATCCACCTCGTTGGTGACCCTGGGACAATCTTTGATCGGACTCTGCTGGCTTTACCGTGCACTAAACGTTATTCCCTTTATCCTGCACACTGCGAATGACTCGATTTGTTCTTTCCGCTGACTGGTCAGCACGCTACAAAAGCTTTACACATGTCTCGTTACACATGATGAGTTAGTGATCAGTACGGGTGTCAGAGGTTATGGGGAGAAGGCAGGAGAATGGGGTTCAGAGACAGAGATGGATCAGCCATGATTGAATCTATCTATCTATGCCATAAAAACATCCACTAACTTGGCCTCCAGAGCCGTCTGCAACAATGAATTCCACAGATTCACCACCCTCTGGCTAAAGAAATTCCTCCTCATATCCTTCCTGTAGGAACGTCCTTTAATTCTGAGGCTGTGACCTCCAGTCCTAGACTCTCCCACTAGTGGAAACATCCCCTCCACATCCATCTATGCAAGCCTTCCATTATTCAGTTAGTTCAGCCAAGTCAGTGGATATTTTTAAGGCAGAGATAGATGGATTCCGGATCAGTACGGTTGTCACAGGTTATGGGGAGAAGGCAGGAGAATGGGGTTAGGAGGGAGAGATAGATTAGCCATGGTGAAGTAGACTTGATGGGCCGAATGGCCTAATTCTGCTCCTATCATAACAAGAGGAGTTGAGTATAGGAGCAAAGAGGTCCTCCTGCAGTTGTGCAGGGCCCTAGTGAGACCACACCCGGAGTATTGTGTGCAGTTTTGGTCTCCTAATTTGAGGAAGGACATTCTTGCTATTGAGGGAATGCAGCGTAGGTTTACAAGGTTAATTCCCGGGATGGCGGGACTGTCATATGCTGAGAGAATGGAGCGGCTGGGCTTGTACACTCTGGAGTTTAGAAGAATGAGAGGGGATCTCATTGAAACATATAAGATTATTAAGGGTACACAAAAGGCTGGAGAAACTCAGCGGGTGCAGCAGCATCTAAGGAGCGAAGGAGATAGGCGTTGTTTCGGGTCAGGGTTTGGACACGCTAGAGGCAGGAAACATGTTCCCGATGTTGGGGGAGTCCAGAACCAGGGGTCACAGTTTAAGAATAAGGGGTAAGCCATTTAGAACGGAGAAGAGGAAACTCTTTTTCTCACAGAGAGTGGTGAGTCTGTGGAATTCTCTGCCTCAGAGGGCAGTGGAGGCTGGTTCTCTGGATACTTTCAAGAGAGAGCTAGATAGGGCTCTTAAAGATAGCGGAGTCAGGGGATATGGGGAGAAGGCAGGAACGGGGTACTGATTGGGGATGATCAGCCATGATCACATTGAATGGCGGTGCTGGCTGGAAGGGCCGAATGGCCTCCTCCTGCACCTATTGTCTATCACTTATGACAATAAACGGAACTGAACTACTGACGGTGAATGGGAGATGTCGGGGTTTAGGGAAGTCCTGCTGGACAGTTTGTGAAATGGAAGGGCTGGTTCTGTCTGTGTTCAGTGGAGTTTAGAGGAACGAGACTTGATCTAATTGGTGATGCAGTTGGCAGGCTCGTTGCTGGCAGATTATCTCTCACTGTGCAGCATTTGAGCACCAGGAGCAGGTTGGCTTGAAGGCAGGCAACACAAGTTGGGAGTCACTTCAAGAGAGCCAAATCTGCCACTTGTCTTAAGTAAGTAAGTAAGTTTATTGGCCAAGTATTCACATACAAGGAATTTGCCTTGGTGCTCTGCCCACAAGTAACAACATGACATACAGTGACTCAGACAACACCACACTCTTCTAAACTCCAGCGAATACAGGTCCAGTGCCGTCAAACGCTCACCGGGGTTACAGCGAGGATTAGATTAGTTTAGTTTAGTGATACAGCGCGGAAACAGGCCCTTCAGCCCACCGAGTCCGCGCCGACCAGCGATCCCCGTACACTAACACTATCCTACACACACTAGGGACAATTTAAAATTTACAGAAGCCTATTAACCTACAAACCTGCACGTCTTTGGAGTGTGGGAGGAAACCAGAGCACCCGGAGAAAACCCCCACAGGTCACGGGGAGAACGTGCAAACTCCGTACAGGGTCAGGATGGAACCCGGGTCTCTGGCGCTGTGAGGCAGCAGCTCTACCCGCTGCGCCACCGTGCCGGCCAGATGGGAAAGTGGAACTGAAATGGACTTGGAGTATTGTGTGGAGTTTCGGTCAAGTTACAGCTGTACAAGACGTTGGTGAGGCCACACTTACAGTATTGTTTAAGAAAGAACTGCAGATGCTGGAACAATCGAAGGTGGACAAAAATGCTGGAGAAACTCAGCGGGTGAGGCAGCATCTATGGAGCGAAGGAATGGGTGACGTTTCGGGTCCAGACCCTTCTTCAGACTGATGTGGGGGGGGGGGGGGGGGGGCGGGAAGAAGAAAGCAAGAGGCGGAGACAGTGGGCTGTGGGAGAGCTGGGAAGGAGGGAGAAAGCAGGGACTACCTGAAATTGGAGAAGTCAATGTTCATACCGCTGGGGTGTAAACTACCCAAGCGTAATACGAGGTGCTGCTCCTCCAATTTGCGTATTGTGTTCAGTATTGTGTTGAGTTTCGGGCACGTTGCTACAGGAAGGATCTCATTCAGATGGAAAGGGCGCAGAGAAGATTTACGAGGGGCCTGAGCTAAGGGGAGAGGTTGGGGACAGGCTAGGACTTTAGTCCTGGAAGTGCAGGAGGATGAGGGGTGATCGAATAGAGGCGTATAAAATCACGAGGGGGGGTAGATCGGGTAAATGCTCAGTCTTTACTCAGAGTGGGGGAATCAAGAACTGGGTAACATAGGTTTATACAAAATGCTGGACAGGGGGTAACTCAGCGGGACAGGCAGCAACTCTGGAGAGAAAGAACGGGTGATGTTTCGGGTCGAGACCCCAGTTAGAAACATAGAAACATAGAAATTAGGTGCAGGAGTAGGCCATTCGGCCCTTCGAGCCTGCACCGCCATTCAATATGATCATGGCTGATCATCCAACTCATTATCCCATACCTGCCTTCTCTCCATACCCCCTGATCCCTTTAGCCACAAGTGCCACATCTAACGCCCTCTTAAATATAGCCAATGAACTGGCCTCAACTACCCTCTGTGGCAGAGAGTTCCAGAGACCCACCACTCTCTGTGTGAAAAAAGTCCTTCTCATCTCGGTCCTAAAGGATTTCCCCCTTATCGTTAAGCTGTGACCCCTTGTCCTGGACCTCCCCAACATCGGGAACAATCTTCCTGCATCTAGCCTGTCCAACCCCTTAAGAATCTTGTAAGTTTCTATAAGATCCCCTCTCAATCTCCTAAATTCTAGAGAGTATAAACCGAGTCTATGCAGTCTTTGTTCATAAGACAGTCCTGACATCCCAGGAATCAGTTGGGGTAGTTGTGGCAAATAGTTACGGTGGCGCAGCGGTAGAGTTGCTGCCTCACAGCGCCAGAGACCCAGGTTCAATCCTGATTATGGGTGCTGTCTGTACGGAGTTTGTACGATCTCCCCGTGACTGCGTGGGTTTTTTCTGCAGGTGCTCTGGTTTCCTCCCACACTTCAAATGTGGGCAGGTTTGTAGATTAATTGGGTCCAGTAAAAAGTAAGTTGCCTGTAGTGAATAGGATAGTGCTAGTGTACGGGGTGATCGCTGGTCGGCATGGACTCGGTGGGCCGAAGGGCCTGTTTCCACACTGTATCTCTGAACTAACAACATATAACTCCAGAGATGCTGCCTGTCCCGCTGAGTTACTCCAGCTTTTAGTTTTAGTTTTAGAGGAACAGCACGGAAACAGGCCCTTCGGCCCACCGGGTCCGCGCCGACCAGCGATCCCCGCACACTAACACTATCCTACACACACTAGGGACAGTTTACATTTACACCAAGCCAATTAACCTACAAACCCGCACGGCTTTGGAGTGTGGGAGGAAACCGCAGATCTCGGAGAAAACCCACGCAGGTCACGGGGAGAACGTGCAAACTCCGTACAGACAGTGCCCGTAGTCAGGATGGAACCCGGGTCTCCGGCGCCGTGAGGCAGCAACTCTACCGCTGCACCACCGTGACTGCCTTCTATCGTCGGTTAAAACCAGCATTTGCAGTTCCTGCCTGCACAAGTACATGGGATAGGACAGGTTTGGAGGCACATGGGCCAAAAGCGGGCAGGTGGGACTAGTGCGGATGGGGCATGTTTGGTCAGTGTGGGCCGAAGGGCCTGTTTCCGTGCCATGTGGCCCGGTGCTGCCATCTGATGCTGGCGGTGGGAAATGCGGCTGGGCCTGTATCGGGGACGTCGATCTCAGCCTCACCTCCGGCACACTGGACAAAATATCTGCCCGGCAACAGGGCCTGGCTGCTGAGGCTCTCTCCCCCTCTACCCCCTGGAGCGCGGGCCAGCACAGACTCGATGGGCTGAAGGGCCTGTTTCCACACTTTATCTCTAAAGTCTAAAGGATATTCACTGGTCGGCATCGATTGAGTGGGCCGAAGGGCCTGTTTCCATGTGTTATCTCCAAGGTATAAAGTCTAAAGGGCAATCGATGGTCAGCATAGACTCGTTGGGCCGAAGGGCCTGTTTCCATGCTGTATCTCTGAACGAAAAAAGGCATCAAGGTGGCGCAGCGGTAGAGTTGCTGCCTCACAGCGCCAGAGACCCAGGTTCAATCCTGACTACGGGTGCTGTCTGTGTGGAGTTTGCACGTTCTCCCCGTGACCTGCGTGGGTTTTCTCCGGGTGCTCTGGTTTCCTCCCACACTCCAAAGACGTGCAGGTTTGTAAGTTAATTGGCTTCTGTAAATTGTTCCTCGTGTGTGTAGGATAGTGTGAGCGTGCGGGGATCGCTGGTCGGCGCCGACTCGATGGGCCAAAAGGCCCGTCTCCGTGACTACTTTAGAGATACAGCACCTGAACAGGCCATTCGGCCCACCAAGTCCATGCTGACTGTTGATCGCACTTCAGGTTTATTCTTTAGAAATAACGCCACACCAGAAGCGAGGGGGGGAGGGGAGGGGGGGGGGGGGAGGAGGAGGAGAGGGGAGGGGGGGAGGCGAGAGGAGGGGTGGGGAAGGAAGGATAGGGGAGGGAAGGGGGGCAGGAGAGGAGAGGAGAAGGGAGGGGAGTGGAGGAGAGGGGAGGATGAGGATGAGGATGAGTGTTTACCTCAGGAGTGACGGTGGGTTTCCGGTTTCGTTGCCAGATGGTGCAGGTGAGCAGCATGTGGAGCTGGGAGGCAGCCATGAAGCTCAGGAAGGCTCGTTCATGGATCCCTGCAGCGACACACAGTGTTGTCAGCGCTCACTCCCTCCTTCCCCCACCCCCCCTCACTCCCTCCCTACACCACGGGAGGAGGCAAACTCCCAACCAGAGGGGAAGGAGTGAGGAGGGAAGGGAGGAGGAGGGGAGAATAGGAGTGGGAGGGAAGGGGAAGGTAGGGAGGAGTGAGTGATGAGGTTGGGGGAGGGGAGGGGGGAGTGAGGGGGATGGGGAGGAGGGGGGGAGTGAGGGAGTGGTAGTGAGGGGGATGGGGAGGAGGGAGTGAGGAGGGGGATAGTGAGTGAGGAGGGGGGAGTGAGGAGGGGGGGTGAGGAGGGAGGAGTGAGGAGGGAGGAGTGAGGAGGGGGGAGTGAGGGGGATGGGGAGGAGGGAGTGAGGGGGGGAGTGAGTGAGGGGGAGTGAGGGGGATGGGGAGGAGGGAGTGAGGGGGGGGGTGAGTGAGGGGGAGTGAGTGAGGGGGAGTGAGGGGGATGGGGAGGAGGGAGTGAGGGGGGAGTGGGGGGGAGTGAGGGGGGGATGGGGAGGGGAGAGTGAGGGGGAGTGAGGGCGGGAGTGAGCGGGGTAGTGAGTGAGGGGGGGAGTGAGGGGGATGGGGAGGAGGTAGTGAGGGCGATGGGGAGGAGGGAGGAGTGAGGGGGGGGAGTGAGGAGGGGGGAGTGAGGGGGGGAGAGTGAGGGGGGGAGAGTGAGGGGGGGGGAGTGAGGAGGGGGGAGTGAGGGGGGGAGAGTGAGGGGGGGGGGAGTGAGGGGGGGGAGTGAGGAGGGGGGAGTGAGGGGGGGAGATTGAGGGGGGGGAGTGAGGAGGGGGGAGTGAGGGGGGGAGAGTGAGGGGGGGGGGGAGTGAGGGGGGGAGTGAGGAGGGGGGAGTGAGGAGGGGGGGGAGTGAGGAGGGGGGAGTGAGGAGGGGGGAGTGAGGATGGGGGAGTGAGGATGGGGGAGTGAGGATGGGGGAGTGAGGATGGGGGAGTGAGGAGGGGGGAGTGAGGAGGGGGGAGTGAGGGGGGGGGGAGTGAGGGGGGGGGGAGTGAGGGGGGGGAGTGAGACGGGGAGTGAGGGGGGGGGAGTGAGGGGGGGGGAGTGAGGAGGGGGGAGTGAGGAGGGGGGAGTGAGGAGGGGGGAGTGAGGGGGGGGGAGTGAGGGGGGGGGAGTGAGGAGGGGGGAGTGAGGAGGGGGGAGTGAGGAGGGGGGAGTGAGGAGGGGGGAGGGAGAGGGATGGGGAGGGGGGGGAGTGAGTGAGTGGGGGGGAGTGAGGAGGGGGGAGTGAGGAGGGGGGAGGGAGAGGGATGGGGAGGGGGGGAGTGAGGGGGGGAGTGAGTGAGTGGGGGGGGGGAGTGAGGAGGGGGGAGTGAGGAGGGGGGGAGTGAGGGGGGGGGAGTGAGGAGGGGGGGAGTGAGGGGGGGGGAGTGAGGAGGGGGGAGTGAGGAGGGGGGAGGGAGAGGGATGGGGAGGGGGGGAGTGAGTGAGTGGGGGGGAGTGAGGAGGGGGGAGTGAGGAGGGGGGAGGGAGAGGGATGGGGAGGGGGGGAGTGAGTGGGGGGGGGGGGTTGATACTCACGGTGGTTGTCGGTGGAGGAGACGTAGGTGAGCATGAGGAGGGCCAGATTCTCCAGCAGGTTTGCGATGAAGTTGACCACACAGAGGGTGGTGTGGTGAGGGGCCGTTGAGGAGGGGCCGCGGCGGTAAAGCTTCCAGTAGGTGAGGGCCAGGAGGAGGCGGGGGGCCGCGTGGAGGCCGATGCAGAAACGCCAGACGTACCGCTGCGGCGATTCTCCTCCGATCGCCGAGCTGATGGAGGGGAGGTAGTTGGGCACCTGCAACACAGGGGCAGAGGTCACAGGGGCAGGGGGCAGAGGTCACAGGGGCAGGGGGAGAGTCGCCAGAGACTATCACATTGTGTGCAGTTTTGGTCCCCTAATTTGAGGAAGGACATTCTTGCTATTGAGGGAGCCCAGCGTAGGTTCACCAGGTTAATTCCCGGGATGGCGGGACTGTCATATGTTGATAGAATGGAGCAGCTGGGCTTGTACACTCTGGAGTGTGGAAGATGAGAGGAGACCTCATTGAAACATATAAGATTATTAATGGTTTGGACACGCTAGAGGCAGGAAACATGTTCCCGATGTTGGGGGAGTCCAGAACCAGGGGCCACAGTTTAAGAATAAGGGGTAAGCCATTTAGAACGAAGACGAGGAAATACTTTTTCTCACAGAGAGTGGCGAGTCTGTGGAATTCTCTGCCTCAGAGGACGATGGAGGCCGGTTCTCTGGATGCTTTCAAGAGCTAGATAGGGCTCTTAAAGATAGCGGAGTCAGGGGATATGGAGAGTAGGCAGGAACTTTAGCTTGCACTAGACGTAATTCCCTGTACACAGTGGACGGCTCAATTGTAATCATGTATTGTCTTTCTGCTGACTGAACAGCATGCAACAAAAAGCTTTTCACTGATGTATTAAAGAGAGAGTTAGATTTAGCTCTTAGGGCTAGCGGAATCAAGGGATGTGGGGAGAAGGCAGGAACGGGGTACTGAATGTGGATGATCAGCCATGATCATATTGAATGGCGGTGCTGGCTCGAAGGGCTGAATGGCCTACTCCTGCACCTATTGTGGCAATAAACTAACTGTGCTGGACTTTACCTTGCACTAAACGTTATTCCCTTATCCTGTATCTGTACACTGTGGACGGCTCGATTGTAATCATGTATAGTCTTTCCGCTGACTGGTTAGCGCGCAACAAAAGCTTTATGCTGTACCTCGTTACACGTGACAATAATAACAGACCTTTGTGCTCATGAGGGCTTGTACACAAACAGGGATGTGATGCTGAGGCTCTATCAGGCGCTGGTCAGGCTGCATTTGGAATATTGGGAGCAATGTTGGGCCCCATAATCTGAGGAAGGATGTGCTGGCTATGGAGAGGATCCAGAGGAGGTTTACGAGAATGATCCCAGGAATGAGTGGGTTAACCTATGATGAGTGTTTGTCGGCGCTGGGCCTGTACTCGCTGGAGTTTAGAAGAATGAGGGGGGACCTCAATGAAACTTACAGAATAGTGAAAGGCCTGGATAGAGTGGATGTGGAGAGGGTGTTTCCACTAGTGGGAGAGTCTAGGACCAGAGGGCACAGCCTCAGAATTAAAGGATGTTCTTTTGGGAAGGAGATGAGGGGAAATTTCTTTAGTCAGAGGGTGGTGAATCTGTGGAATTCTTTGCCACAGACGGCTGTCGAGACCACAAGTCAGTGGATATATTTAAGGCAGAGATAGATAGATTCTTGATTAGTACGGGTGTCAAAGGTTATGGGGAGAAGGCAGGAGAATGTGGTTAGGAGGGAGAGATAGATCGACCATGATTGAATGGCGGAGTAGACTTGATGGGCCGAATGGCCTAATTTACTCCTAATCCTTATGACTTAAGTACACGTGACAATAAACTAACTGCACTGGACTTTACCGTGCACTAAACGTTATTCCCTTATCCTGTATCTGTACACTGTGGACGGCTCGATAGTAATCATGTATTGTCTTCCCACTGACTGGTTAGCACGCAACAAAACCTTTGCGTTGTACCTTGTACAGGTAACTGTGATAACAAGGCCTTTCACTGTAGCTCGGTGCAGGTGGGGTTTATACCTTGGTGCAGGTGAGTGTGAGTGTGCAGGTGAGCGTGCAGGTGGGGGGTTTGGAGCTCGGTGCAGGTGAGCGTGAATGTGCAGGTGGGGGGTTTAGAGCTCGGTGCAGGTGAGTGTGAATGTGCAGGTGAGGGGTTTGGAGCTCGGTGCAGGTGGGGTTTGGAGCTCGGTGCAGGTGGGGTTTGGAGCTCGGTGCAGGTGAGTGTGAATGTGCAGGTGAGGGGTTTGGAGCTCAGTGCAGGTGGGGTTTGGAGTTCGGTGCAGGTGAGTGTGAATGTGCAGGTGAGGGGTTTGGAGCTCGGTGCAGGTGGGGTTTGGAGCTCGGTGCAGGTGGGGTTTGGAGCTCGGTGCAGGTGAGCGTGAACATGCAGGTGGGGTTTGGAGCTCGGTGCAGGTGAGGGGTTTGGAGCTCGGTGCAGGTGAGGGGTTTGGAGCTCGGTGCAGGTGAGCGTGCAGGTGGGGGGTTTGGAGCTCGGTACAGGTGAGCGTGCAGGTGGGGGGTTTGGAGCTCGGTGCAGGTGAGCGTGAACGTGCAGGTGAGGGGTTTGGAGCTCGGTGCAGGTGAGGGGTTTGGAGCTCGGTGCAGGTGAGCGTGAACTTGCAGGTGGGGTTTGGAGCTCGGTGCAGGTGAGCGTGCAGGTGGGGGGTTTGGAGCTCGGTGCAGGTGAGCGTGCAGGTGGGGTTTGGAGCTCAGTGCAGGTGGGGTTTGGAGCTCGGTGCAGGTGGGGTTTGGAGCTCGGTGCAGGTGAGCGTGAACGTGCAGGTGAGGGGTTTGGAGCTCGGTGCAGATGAGGGGTTTGGAGCTCGGTGCAGGTGAGCGTAAACTTGCAGGTGAGGGGTTTGGAGCTGGGTGCAGGTGAGGGGCTTGCGGACACTCACCATGCAGTGGGTGTACGTCGTTTCCTCGAAGTTGAAGATGAGCGACCAGATGACACAGAAGAGGAATCCGCAGAGTGGGCAGAGGACGGTGACCACACACAGCCCGGTGAACGGCAACCGCACCAACACCGGCTCCCTGTCCGACGGCACGTAGGAGGGCAGCAGCCTGCGGACACACGACCGTCACCCTAAACACACGCACCGTCACGCTAAACACATGACCTTCACGGTAAAGACACGCACCGTCACGCTAAACGCATGACCTTCACGGTAAAGACACGCACTGTCACGGTAAACACACGACCTTCACGCTAAACACACGCACCGTCACGGTGAACACACGACAGTCACATTAAAGACGCGCACCATATAACAATTACAGCACGGAAACAGGCCTTCTCGGCCCTTCCAGTCCGTGACGAACATTTATTTTCCCCTAGTCCCATCTACCTGCACTCAGACCATACCCCTCCATTCCCTTCCCGTCCATATACCTATCCACTTTACTTTTAAATGTTAAAATCGATCCTGCCTCCACCACTTCTGCTGGAAGATCATTCCACACAGCCACCACTCTCTGAGTAAAGAAGTTCCCCCTCATGTTACCCTTAAACTTCTGACCCTTAATTCCCATGTCATGCCCTCTTGTTTGAATCTTCCCAACCCTCAATGGGAAAAGCTTATCCACGTCAACTCTGTCTATCCCTTTCATCATTTTAAAGACCTCAATCAAGTCCCCCCTTAACCTTCTGCGCTCCAAAGAATAAAGACCTAACTTGTTCAACCTTTCTCTGTAACTTAGTTGCTGGAACCCAGGCAACATTCTAGTAAATCTCCTCTGTACTCTCTCTATTTTGTTGACATCCTTCTTATAAATAGGTGACCAAAATTGTACACGATACTCTAGAATTGGTCTCATCAATGCCTTGTACAATTTTAACATTACTTCCCTACTCCTATATTCAATGCTCTGATTTATAAAGGCCAGCACACCAAAAGCTTTCTTTACCACCCTATCTACATGCGATTCCACCTTCAGGGAACTATGCACAGTTATTCCTAGATCCCTCTGTTCCACAGCATTCCTCAATTCCCTACCATTTACCATGTACGTCCTATTTTGATTTGTCCTGCCAAGATGTAGCACCTCACACTTATCAGCATTAAACTCCATCTGCCATCTTTCAGCCCACTCTTCCAAATGGCCCAAATCTCTCTGTAGACTTTGAAAATCTACTTCATTATCCACAGCACCACCTATCTTAGTATCATCTGCATACTTACTTATCCAATTTTCCACCCCATCATCTAGATCATTGATGTACATGACAAACAACAGTGGACCCAACACCGATCCCTGAGGCACCCCACTGGTCACCGGCTTCCAACCTGACAAACAGCCATCCACCATTACTCTCTGGCATCTCCCATTCAGCCACTGTTGAATCCATCTTGCTACTCCGCCATTAACACCCAAAGATTGAACCTTCTTAACCAACCTTCCATGGGGAAGATGACACACCATCACGCTAAACACACGACCGTCACGCAAAACACACGCACCGTCACGGTAAACACACGACCGTCACACTAAAGACACGCACCTTCACGTTAAAAACATGGACCATCACGGTAAACACATGCACCGTCACGTTAAAGACACGGACCATCACGGTAAACACACGCACCATCACGGTAAACACACGCACCGTCAGGCTAACAAAATGTACCGTTACACCAAAGACATGCATCAACACGCTAAACACACACACCATCACGTTAAAGACACGCACCATCACGGTAAACACATGCACCATCACGGTAAACACACGCACCGTCACAGTAAACACACGCACCGTCATGCTAACAACATGTACGTCACACCAAAGACACACATCAACACGCTAAACACAAGCACCATCATGCTAAACACACGCAGAGGTCACGCTAAACACACGCTCCATTACGCTAAACACACGCAGAGGTCACAATGCAAGCACACGCATCATCACGCTAAACACACGCAGGGGTCACGCTAAATACATGCACCATCACGCTAAACACATGCAGAGGTATTGGTGCGGGTCACGGTGTAGACACTCGCATCATCACGCTGGAGACACGCACACGTCACACCAAAGACACGTGTATTTCATGCCACAAGTCACGGCAGAAAAGTTGACACACCTTTCCCACACACACGGTAACCCAGACACACACAGGTCACGCTGCATAAGTCCGCACATGTGACACACACACGGCAACCCAAACACGCCGTATGCCACGACAGGTGTGCCGACACGCCAGCAACACGGACCCTGCACACAAAGGGCACATACATCAATCCAACACGCCACAGGTCACGTCAGGAGAACGTGCATGCCTGATACACACGCATCTCACACACAGGGGGGACACGGACCACACATGCATGCACACGGCAATCCAACACGCCCCAGGTCACGCCAGGCAAGCGTGCACACCCGCAGCACACACACACACGGGTGACACACGGAACACACACACGCACAGGCAGTCTCCGACATCCCTCTACACATCAATGCTGTTTAGCGCAGGAAGGAACTGCAGATGCTGGTTTAAACCGAAGAAAGACTCAAAATGCTGGAGTTACTCAGTGGGACAGGCAGCGTCTGTGTGGAGAAGGAATGGATGACGTTTCAGGTCTTCAGATTGAGACCCTCCTCTCCAGAGATGTTGCCTGTCCCGCTGAGTTACTCCAGCATTTTGTTTCTAAAGCTGTTTAGGATCTCACTTTGCTTCTGTAGACACTCCCCTTACATCCAACCTCCTAGAGTGCAATAGACAATAGGTGCAGGAGGTGGCCATTCAGCCCTTTGAGCCAGCACCGCCATTCAATGTGATCATGGCTGATCATCCCCAATCAGTACCCCGTTCCTGCCTTCTCCCCATATCCCCTGACTCCGCTATCTTTAAGAGCCCTATCTAGCTCTCTTTTGAAAGTATCTTGAGAGAACCAGCCTCCACCGTCCTCAGAGGCAGAGAATTCCACAGACTCACAACTCTCTGGGTGAAAAGGTGTTTCCTCGTCTCCGTTCTAAATGGTTTACTTCTAATTCTGAAATTGTGGCCCCGGTTCTGGACTCCCCCAACATCAGGAGCATGTTTCCTGCCTCTAGCATGTCCAAACCCTTAATAACCTCGATAAGATCACCTCTCATCCTTCTAAACTCCAGAGTGTACAAGCCCAGCCACTCCATTCTCTCAGCAGATGACAGTCCCGCCATCCCGGGAATTAACCTGGTGAACCTACGCTGCACTCCCTCAATAGCAAGAATGTCCTTCCTCAAATTAGGGGACCAAAACTGCACACAATACTCCAGGTGTGGTCTCACTAGGGCTCTGTACAACTGCAGTAGGACCTCTTTGCTCCTATACTCAACTCCTCTTGTTATAAAAGGCCAAAGGCTTGTTATAATTGGCTTTCTTCACTGCCTGCTGTACCTTGCACTTGCTTGGATTAAACTCCATCTGCCATTCCTCCGCCCGTTTCTCCAGCTGATCTATAATCCAGCTGTGTCGTCTGACAGCCTTCCTCACTGTCTGCAACTCCTCCAGTAAGCAGACTCACTCACCAATCCTTCCATGTGTAGATTCATAGAGTCACACTGTGTGGAAACAGGCCCTTCGGCCCCACTTGCCCACACTTCCTCCCATCTACACCAGTTTCAAACAACTATTGTCCTATCCTTGGTCAAGTTCAGGGATAAATTAATTCCAAGTTCCTGTGTTCAAATTTGTCCACAGCCTCGCCCCACCCAAGTCAACTATTCGTAGAGTCACCGAGCGATACAGTGTGGAAACAGGCCCTTCGGCCCAACTCGCCCACACCGACCAACAATGTCCCAGCTACACTAGTCCCACCTGCCTGCATTTGGCCCATATCCCTCCAAACCTGTCCTATCCAGTTTCTTAAATGTTGGGATAGTCCCGTCCTCAACTACGGTGCCCTCCATAATGTTTGGGACAAAGACCCATCATTTATTTATTTGCCTCTCCACTCCACAATTTGAGATTTGTAATAGAAAAAAATCACATGTGGTTAAAGTGCACATTGTCAGATTTAAATAAAGGCCATTTTTATACATTTTGGTTTCACCGTGTAGAAATTACAGCTGTGTTTATACATAGTCCCCCCATTTCAGGGCACCATAATGTTTGGGACACAGCAATGTCACGTAAATGAAAGTAGTCATGTTCAGTATTTTGTTGCATAACCTTTACATGCAACGACTGCTTGAAGTCTGCGATTCATGGACATCACCAGTTGCTGGGTGTCTTCTCTGGTGATGTTCTGCCAGGCCTGTATTGCAGCCATCTTTAGCTTATGCTTTATTTGGGGGCTAGTCCCCTTCAGTTGTCTCTTCAGCATATAAAAGGCATGCTCAATTGGGTTCAGATCGGGTGATTGACTTGGCCACTCAAGAATGGACATTTTAGCTTTGAAAAATCCCTTCAGCAGTATGTTTGGGATCATTGTCTTGCTGTAGAAGGAACCGCCAGCCAATGAGTTTTGTGGCATTTGTTTGAACTTGAGCAGATAGGATGTGTCTATACACTTCTGAATTCATTATGCTACTACCATCAGCAGTTGTATCATCAATGAAGATAGGTGAGCCATACCTGCCCAGGCCATAACACCCCCACCACCGTGTTTCACAGATGAGGTGGTATGCTTTGGATCTGGGCAATTCCTTCTCTCCTCCATACTTTGCTCTTGCCATCACTCTGATATAAGTTAAGATATAAGTTACTTTAACATGTGATTTTTTTTTTCTATTACAAATCTCAAATTGTGTACAGAGGAAAATAAATAACTGATGGGTCTTTGTCCCAAACATTATGCAGGGCCCTGTACCTCCACTGGCAGCTTGAACCATACACCCACCACCCTTTGTGTGAAAGAAAATCACCCCTCAGGTTCCTATTAAATCTTTCCCCTTCACCTTGAACCTGTGTCCTCTGGTCCTCGATTCCCCTACTCTGGGCAAGAGACTGAGCATCTACCCGATCTATTCCTCTCATGATTTTATAGAGGATGTCCAGGTCATGTATACAAGCAGTGAACCCTTTATTACGGACCTCTTTATAACAGATCTGGGGTATAATGGACGGATCAACTCACCACCGGCAAGCCTGACCCGCTGAGTTACTCCAGCACTCTGTGAAACGTCACCTATCCATGTTCTCCACAGATGCTGCCTGACCCGCTGAGTTACTCCAGCACTCTATGAAACGTCACCTATCCGTGTTCTCCACAGATGCTGCCTGACCCGCTGAGTTACGCCAGCACTCTGTGAAACGTCACCTATCCGTGTTCTCCACAGATGCTGCCTGACCCGCTGAGTTACTGCAGCACTCTATGAAACGTCACCTATCCATGTTCTCCACAGATGCTGCCTGACCCGCTGAGTTACTCCAGCACTCTGTGAAACGTCACCTGTCCATGTTCTCCACAGATGCTGCCTGACCCGCTGAGTTACTCCAGCACTCTGTGAAATGTCACCTATCCATGTTCTCCACAGATGCTGCCTGACCCGCTGAGTTACTCCAGCACTCTGTCCATTTGTGTATTAACCAGCATCTGCAGTTGTTTTTACTATTTATACAATCATAATACCGTACTCAGTTTTTAAGTTCATAAGTTTAGTTTAGAGATACAGCGCGGAAACAGGCCCTTCGGCCCACTGAGTCTGTGCCAACCAGCGACCCCCGCACACTAACACTACCTTACACACACCACGGACAATTTACTATTTTACTAAGCTAATTAACCTACAAACCTGCACGTTCTTGGAGTGTGGGAAGAAACCGGAGCACCCGGAGAAAACCCACGCAGGTCACGGGGAGAACGTACAAACTCCGTACAGACAGTATTGTAGTCGGGTCTCTGGCGCTGTGAGGCAGTAACTCTACTGCTGCGCCACCGTGCCGACGTCATTCTAGGAGCAGAATTAGGCCATTCGGCCCATCAAGTCTACCCAGCCATTCCACCATCACAACCCCATTCCCCTGCCTTCCCGCCATAACCCTAGGCGATACGATCATACTTTATTCATCCCCAGAGGGAAATTGGACACCCATACTAATCAATTATCTGTTAATCTCCACGTTAGAAATGTCCACTGACGTGGCCTCCACAGCCGTCTGTGGCGATGAATTCCACAGAGTCACCACACTCCGACTAAAGAAATCCCTCCTCATCTCCTTGCTAACGGAACATGCTTTTACAGACAATAGACAACAGGTGCAGGAGGGCCATTCGGCCCTTCGAGCCAGCACCGCCATTCAATGTGATCATGGCTGATCATCCACAATCAGTACCCCGTTCCTGCCTTCTCCCCATATCCCCTGACTCCGCTATCTTTAAGAGCCCTATCTAGCTCCCTTGAAAGTATCCAGAGAACCGGCCTCCACCACCCTCTGAGGCAGAGAATTCCACAGACTCACAACTCTCTGTGAGAAAAAGTTTTTCCTCGTCTCCGTTCTAAATGGCTTACCCCTTATTCTTAAACTGTGGCCCCTGGTTCTGGACGCCCCCAACTTCTGACAGCCTTCACTAACACTAGCCTTCCCCTTTAATTCTAAGACTGCGACCTCTGGTCCTAGACTCTCCCACTAGTGGAAACATCCTCTCCACATCCACTCTATCCAGGCCTTTCACTATTCTGTACGATTCAATGAGGTCCCCCCTCATCCTTTTAAACTCCAGCGAGTACAGGCCCAGCGCCGACAAACGCTCATCGTACGTTACAGTGAACAATGGACACTAACAGACCCCCACCCCCACTAAATACATAGATATTATAAACAAGCCTGAAGCAATCCAAGCAGTGCCCCATCTCCCCGCTCCCCCTTCCCTCACCCTCTTCCTCCCCTCACCCTCTTCCTCCCCTCACCCTCACCCGCTCCCCATCTCTTCACCTCATCCCCTCTCACTCTCCCTCCCTCTCCTCCATCTGAGATCTCCCTGTGCATCCCATCCCCTCTCTCCCTCCTCACACCCTCACTCTCTCCCCTCTCCCTCCATCTCCCCCTCACACCCTCACTCTCTCCCCTCACACCCTCACTCTCTCCCCTCTCCCTCCATCTCCCCCTCACACCCTCACTCTCTCCCCTCTCCCTCCATCTCCCCCTCACACCCTCACTCTCTCCCCTCACACCCTCACTCTCTCCCCTCTCCCTCCATCTCCCCCTCACACCCTCACTCTCTCCCCTCTCCCTCCATCTCCCCCTCACACCCTCACTCTCTCCCTCCTCCTGACAGTCTCCCCTCTCCTCCCTCCATCTCCCTCCTCACACCCTCACTCTCTGCCTCTCCCTCCTCACACCCTCTCCCCTACCTCCGTATCTCTCCCTCTCCCTCCACTCTTTCCCCTTCCTCACCCTCCCCCTCACTCCCCCCTCTCCCAACCCCCTCCCTCCCCACTCTACCCCTCCTCCCCCTCACCCTCCCTCCTCCACCTCCCCCCTCACCTCTCCCCCATGGCGTTGGCCGGCGGAGGCCGGGAGCCGGTGTCCGAGTCCCGCTGTCCGGAGCCCGTTGCCCGCTGTCCGGAGGCCGCGGCCTGCAGGCCCCGCTTAAGCCTGCGCTCTCGAGTAGCGGCGCGGCCCGGGCCCGGCGCTCCGGCAGCGGCCGTGGCAACAGCAGCAGCAGCAGCGACGGCGGCGGCGGCCCGGGCCCGGCACCGGGGGCGGGGAGAGGGAGGGGGAGAGGCGGGGGGAGAGGTGTGTCTCCCCGGGACAGGGGACAGGGGACGGGGACAGGTGTGGGTGGGGACACGACAGGACAGGTGAGTCTCCCCGGGACAGGTGAGTCTCCCCGGGACAGGTGAGTCTCCCCGGGACAGGTGTGTCTACCCGGGACAGGTGGCTCTACCCGGGACAGGTGAGTCTCCCCGGGACAGGTGAGTCTCCCCGGGACAGGTGTGTCTCCCTAGATCAGGTGAGTCTCCCCGGGACAGGTATGTCTCCCTAGATCAGGTGTGTCTACCCGGGACAGGTGAGTCTACCCGGGACCGGTGAGTCTCCCCGGGACAGGTGAGTCTCCCCGGGACAGGTATGTCTCCCTAGATCAGGTGTGTCTCCCCGGGACAGGTGAGTCTACCCGGGACAGTTGAGTCTCCCCGGGACAGGTATGTCTCCCTAGATCAGGTGTGTCTCCCCAGGACAGGTGTGTCTCCCCGGGACCGGTGGCTCTACCCGGGACAGGTATGTCTCCCTAGATCAGGTGTGTCTCCCCGGGACCGGTGAGTCTCCCCAGGACCGGTGGCTCTACCCGGGACAGGTATGTCTCCCTAGATCAGGTGAGTCTCCCCGGGACCGGTGGCTCTACCCGGGACAGGTATGTCTCCCTAGATCAGGTGTGGTCCCACAGGGTACGAGGGACAGATGAGTCTCCCTGGACCAGGTGTGTGCGTGTGGGGGGACACGACAGGACAGGTGAGTCTCCCCGGGACAGGACAGGTGAGTCTCCCTGGTCCAGGTGTGGGTGGGGACACGACAGGTGAGTCTTCCTGGACCAGGTGACTCTACCCGGGACAGGTATGTCTCCCTAGATCAGGTGTGGACCCACAGGGTATGAGGGACAGATGAGTCTCCCTGGACCAGGTGTGGGTGGGGGGGGGGACAGGACAGGTGAGTCCACCTGTTCCAGGTCTCCGTGGGGGCAGGTGAGTCTCCCCGGGACAAGGGACAGGTGTGGGTGGGGCAGGGACAGACGTCGATGTCAGGACACGGGTACGAGGGACAGGTGTGGGTGTCGGGATACAGGGCTATGAGGGACAGGTGTGGGGTGTGACTCCCTGGACCAGGTGTGGGTGGAGCTGGGACAGGTGAGAGGGTGGGGCAGGTGTGGGGTGGGGACAGGTGAGACTCCCTGTGACGGGGAACAGGTGTGGGCGCAGTAGGGATAGGTGTGGGTTCCCGGGGAAGCAGGGGTTCGAGGTACTGGCGTATCTTCCCGGACCAGGTGTGGGTGGACTGGGACAGATGAGAGGTGTGGGGTGGGGACTGATGTGGGTGGAGTAGGGGTGGGGGACAGGTTTGTCTCCCTGGCACAGGTGTGAGTCCCTGCGATTCGGGATCAGTTTCTTCCCAGCTGTTATCAGGCAACTGAACCAACCTACCACAATCAGAGAGCGGTCCTGCACTACCATCTATCTCATTGGTGACCCTCGGACTAATTTTGATCGGACGTTACTGGATTTACCTTGCACTAAACGTTATTCATGAAATCCCCTTTATCGTGTATCTACACAAAGTGGGTTGCTCGATTGTAATCATGTATTGTCTTTCTGCTGGCTGGTTAGCACGCAACAAAAGCTTTTCACCGTATCTCAGTGCATGTAATAATAAATTAAACTATCCGCACAGGTGCTTCTTTGTGTCTATCTTTGATTTAAACCAGCACCTGCAGTTCTTTCCGACACAGTACAGGTGCTTCAGTGGTTACAGGTGACCTTACACTGGGCGCTGCAATATTTGAACACTTCTTCATCTTGGGTATGGCATACACAGCCTAAAGTTGTCGGACAACTTGTTCTATTTGATCTTATTTGATTGTGCACGCCGGGTTGATTGCGTTCGTTGAAACAGGGCGGACCACGTGAAGGTTGCAACCTCCCACCTCATTTGAACACTTGGAAGAAACAAGGAACTGCAGATGCTGGTTTACAAAAAAAGACACAAAGTGCTGGAGGAACTCAGCGGGTCAGGCAGCATCTGACATTTTGGGTCAGGACATTTCTTCAGACTGCAGATGGAAACAAGCAGAGAGGGTGGTGGGTGTATGGTACAAGCTGCCAGAGGAAGTAGTTGAGGCACGTACTATAACAACCTTTAAAATACATTTTCAGTATAGGAATATGTCCAAATATTTGTTAAAAGTTGTTATAGTACTTGCCCCAACTACCTCCTCTGGCAGCTCGTCCTAAACATGTACAGGAAAGGTTTATAGGGAAGATAAATACAAAATGCTGGAGTAACTCAGCGGGACAGGCAGCATCTCTGGAGAGAAGGTTTCTGGTCGAGATCCTTCATCAGACTCGACCTGAAATGTCACCCGTTCCTTCTATCCAGAGATGCTGCCTGTCCCGCTGAGTTACTCCAGCATTTTGTGTCTGTCTTTCGTGTAACGATACCATACTATAGAACTTTTATTTATCCCAAAAAGCACAAAACACATGAAACATGTAGAAAACCTGCATCTACAGTTCCTTCCTCACAAGAAGACCACTTTGGGCTCTATTATGCCACACAAGACATGATGGGCTGAAGGGGCGCCGGGCCCCACTGAAGGAAGCATTGCCCGTTTAAGAGGTGGGTTGTAGCCGGGGGGGTGGGGGTGGGGGGGCGTGGGCTTGTTTGACGGCGTCTGAGTGACGCGTTAATCAATGGGCGGGACAAGGCGGGGAAACGTCCCCTACCCGCTTCACATTGGCTGCTTCCCCCTGACTGACACGTGAGCGGACCAATCAGACGTTGCGAGCGACGCCCCGCTCCGAGCGACGAATAGAAGCCCTTGGTGTCCGGCATCCGGAGTGGGCGGGACTTCCGGCAGACTCGCCCGACCAATGGTAACCAAGGGACCTCTGGTTGACGTGCGCTAAACCAATCGACGAGGAGAGCGGCTGATTGACGCATGGAAGGTGCAATGGGAGCGGGGAGTGGACGGGATGGACTTGGCGGCGGGCCAATGGGAGCGGGGAGGTGCTGATTGACGCGCGGATAGTCCAATGGGAGCGGATAGCGGCTGATTGACGCGTGGATGGGCCAATGGGAGCGGGAAGGGGCGGGATGGACGTGGCGGCGGGCCAATGGGAGCGGCGAGTGGGCGGGATGGACGTGGCGGCGGGCCAATGGGAGCGGGGAGCGGCTGATTGACGTGTGGAAGGTCCAATGGGGGCGGTGAGTAGGCGGGACCATGGGGGCGGTAGTTGGAGCCTGAGGCCTAGGCGGACGGGACGGGACCGGACGACGGCGAGCGGAGCCTAGTGGTACCAGGCCGGGCCCGTGTGTGTGTGTGAGTGAGGGACAGAGAGAGACACTGACTAGCCCACAGCCCGGGCTTGCCGGGCGCTACCAGGCCGGGCCGGTGCGACAACCGCGGCGGGAGAGACACACACACACGACCCGAGAGCCCGGGCAGCAGGCGGCGGGCCAGGCCGGGCGGCGGCAGGTGGGTGAGGCCCCCGCTCCCGGCCCCTTCGGCCCAACCCGTCCATGCTGACCCATCTAAACCGCGCGCGCGTCGGGGTCTGTCTGTGTGTGTGAGTGAGTGAGCGTGTGTCTGTGGGTGTGGGGAGGGGGGTCTGTGTGGGGGGGAGGGGGGGTCTGTGTGTGTGAGGGTGTGGGGGGGAGGGGGGGTCTGTGTGTGTGTGAGGGTGTGGGGGGGAGGGGGGGTCTGTGTGGGGGGGAGGGGGGGTCTGTGTGGGGGGGAGGGGGGGTCTGTGTGTGTGGGGGGGAGGGGGGGGTCTGTGTGTGTGTCTGTGTGGGGGGAGGGGGGGTCTGTGTGTGTGTGTCTGTGTGGGGGGGAGGGGGGGTCTGTGTGTGTGAGTGTGTGGGGGGGAGGGGGGGGTCTGTGTGTGTGAGTGTGTGGGGGGGAGGGGGGGGTCTGTGTGTGTGAGGGTGTGGGGGGGAGGGGGGGGTCTGTGTGTGTGGGGGGGAGGGGGGGGTCTGTGTGTGTGAGGGTGTGGGGGGGAGGGGGGGGTCTGTGTGTGTGTGAGGGTGTGGGGGGGAGGGGGGGTGTGTGTGTGTCTGTGTGGGGGGGAGGGGGGGTCTGTGTGTGTGTGTCTGTGTGGGGGAGGGGGGGTCTGTGTGTGTGTCTGTGTGGGGGGGAGGGGGGGTCTGTGTGTGTGTCTGTGTGGGGGGGAGGGGGGGTCTGTGTGTGTGTGTCTGTGTGGGGGGGTCTGTGTGTGTGTCTGTGTGGGGGGGAGGGGGGGTCTGTGTGTGAGTGTGTGGGGGGGTCTGTGTGTGTGAGTGTGTGGGGGGGAGGGGGGGGTCTGTGTGTGTGTGTGGGGGGGAGGGGGGGTCTGTGTGTGTGAGGGTGTGGGGGGGAGGGGGGGGTCTGTGTGTGTGAGTGTGTGGGGGGGAGGGGGGGGTCTGTGTGTGTGAGGGTGTGGGGGGGAGGGGGGGGTCTGTGTGTGTGTGAGGGTGTGGGGGGGAGGGGGGGGTCTGTGTGTGTGTCTGTGTGGGGGGGAGGGGGGGTCTGTGTGTGTGTGTCTGTGTGGGGGAGGGGGGGTCTGTGTGTGTGTCTGTGTGGGGGGGAGGGGGGGTCTGTGTGTGTGTCTGTGTGGGGGGGAGGGGGGGTCTGTGTGTGTGTGTCTGTGTGGGGGGGTCTGTGTGTGTGTCTGTGTGGGGGGGAGGGGGGGGTCTGTGTGTGAGTGTGTGGGGGGGTCTGTGTGTGTGTGTGTGGGGGGGTCTGTGTGTGTGTCTGTGGGGGGGAGGGGGGGTCTGTGTGTGTGTCTGGGGGGGAGGGGGGGTCTGTGTGTGTGTGTCTGTGTGGGGGGGAGGGGGGTCTGTGTGTGTGTGTCTGTGTGGGGGGAGGGGGGGTGTGTGTGTGTGTGTGTCTGTGTGGGGGGGAGGGGGGGTCTGTGTGTGTGAGGGTGTGGGGGGGAGGGGGGGGTCTGTGTGTGTGAGGGTGTGGGGGGGAGGGGGGGTCTGTGTGTGTGAGTGTGTGGGGGGGAGGGGGGTCTGTGTGTGTGTGTCTGTGTGGGGGGAGGGGGGGTCTGTGTGTGTGTCTGTGTGGGGGGGAGGGGAGGTCTGTGTGTGTGTGTCTGTGTGGGGGGGAGGGGGGGTCTGTGTGTGTGAGGGTGTGGGGGGGAGGGGGGGGTCTGTGTGTGTGTGTCTGTGTGGGGGGGAGGGGGGGTCTGTGTGTGTGTGTCTGTGTGGGGGGGAGGGGGGTCTGTGTGTGTGAGTGTGCGGGGGGGAGGGGGGGTCTGTGTGTGTGTGTCTGTGTGGGGGGGAGGGGGGGTCTGTGTGTGTGTGTGAGTGTGTGGGGGGGAGGGGGGGTCTGTGTGTGTGAGTGTGTCGGTGTGTGTGAGTGAGTGTGGGTCTGTGTGTGTGTCTGTGGGTGTGGGGAGGAGGGGGTCTGTGTGTGGGGAGGGGGGGGTCTGTGTGTGTGAGTGTGTCGGTGTGTGTGTGTCTGTGTGAGTGAGTGTGGGTCTGTGTGTGTGAGTGAGTGTGGGTCTGTGTGTGTGGGGAGGTCTGTGTGTGTGTCTGTGGGTGGGGAGGGGGGTCTGTGTGTGTGAGTGTGTCGGTGTGGGTGTGTGTGAGTGAGCGTGTGTCTGTGTGGGTGGGGAGGTCTGTGTGTGTCTGTGGGTGGGGAGGGGGGGTCTGTGTGTGAGTGTGTCTGTGAGTGAGTGTGGGTCTGTGTGTGTGAGTGTGTCTGTGTGGGGTGGGGGGGGTCTGTGTGAGTGTGTCGGTGTGTGTGTGTGTCTGTGGGTGGGGGGGGGTTTGTGTGTGTGTGTGAGTGAGCGTGTGTCTGTGGGGAGGTCTGTGTGTGTGTGTCTGTGTGGGGGGGGTCTGTGTGAGTGTGTTGGTGTCTGTGTGTAGCTGGGTGTGTGTGAGTGAGTGTGGGTCTGTGTGTGTGTGTTGGGGGAGAGGGCTTGTGTGTCTGTCTGAGTGTGGGTCTGGGTGTGTGTGAACGTGTGTGTGTGTGGGGGTGCCTGCGTGCGTGTAAGTGAGTGTGTGTCTGTGTGAGTGTGGGTCTGTGTGTGGGGGGGGGGAGGGGGTCTGTGTGTGCAGGAAGGAACTGCAGATGCCGGTTTAAAGTCTGAAGAAGGGTCTCGGCCTGAAACGTCACCCATTCCTTCTCTCCACAGACCTGCCTGTCCCGCTGAGTAACTCCATCGTTTTTGTGTCTATCTTCGTTGTAAACCAGCATCTGAGCTGGTGCCACTTGGTTTCTAAACCTGTCTTATCCATGTAGACTCATGGAGTGAAACAGGCCCAACTTGCCCACACCGGCCAACATGCCCCATCTACACTAGTTGCACCTGCCCACGTTTGGCCTGTATCCCTCCAAACCTGCTGTCCTATCCATGTACCTGTCTAAATGTCTCTTAAACGCCGTGATAGTACCTGCTTCAACTACTTTCTCTAGCAGCTTGTTCACCCACCAGCCTCTGTGTGGAAAATGTTACCCCTCAGGTTCCTATTAAATCTTTCCGCCTCTGGATAAAAGACTCTGTGCATTCACCCTATGTATTCCCCTCATAATCTTCTACACCTTAATTTAGTGTAGAGAGACTGTGAAAACGGGCCCTTAACCTAGTCTGCACTGATCGGTGATTCTCGCACATTAACACTGTCCTACACACTAGGGACAATTTTTCAATTTTACCAAAGCCAATTAACCTGCAAACAGGTGCTCTTTGGAGTGTGGGAGGAAACCAGAGCATCCGGAGAAAGCCCACACGGGCAACGGGGAGAACGTACAAACTCCGCACAGAGAGCACCTGTAGTCGGGATCGTACTTGGGTTTCATAGAATCATAGAAAATAGGTGCAGGAGTAGGGCATTCGGCCCTTCGAGCCTGCACCGCCATTCAATATGATCATGGCTGATCATCCAAATCAGTATCCTGTACCTGCCTTCTCTCCATACCCCCTGATCCCTTTAGCCACAAGGGCCACATCTAACTCCCTCTTAAATATAGCCAATGAACTGGCCTCAACTACCTTCTGTGGCAGAGAATTCCACAGATTCACTACTCTCTGTGTGAAAAATGATCTTCTCATCTCGGTCCTAAAAGACTTCTCCCCCTCAATCTCCTAAATTCCAGCGAGTACAAGCCGAGTATCCAGTCTTTCTTCATATGGAAGTCCTGTCATCCCAGGAATCAGTCTGATGAACCTTCTCTGTACTCCCTTTATGGCAAGAATGTCTTTCCTCAGATTAGGAGACCAAAACTGTACGCAATACTCCAGGTGTGGCCTCACCAAGATCCTGTACAACTGCAGTAGAACCTCCCTGCTCTTGTACTCAAATCCTTTTGCTATGAATGCCAACATACCATTTGCTTTCTTCACAGCCTGCTGCACCTGCATGCCCACTTTCAATGATTGGTGTACCATGACACCCAGGTCTCGTTGCATCTCCCCCTTTCCTAATCAGCCACCGTTCAGATAATAGTCTACCCTCCTGTTTTTCCACATTATACTGCATCTGACCATGCATTTGCCCACTCACCCAACCTATCCAAGTCACCTTGCAGCCTCCTAGCATCCTCCTCACAGCTAACACTGCCCCCCAGCTTCGTGTCATCCGCAAACTTGGAGATGTTGCATTCAATTCCCTCGTCCAAATCATTAATATATATTGTAAATAGCTGGGGTCCCAGCACTGAGCCTTGCGGTACCCCACTAGTCACTGCCTGCCATTCTGAAAATGACCCGTTTACTCCTACTCTTTGCTTCCTGTCTGCCAGTCATTTCTCCATCCACATCAACACTGAACCCCCAATACCATATAACAATTACAGCACGGAAACAGGCCATCTCGGCCCTTCAAGTCCGTGCCGAACAACTTTTTTCCCTTAGTCCCACCTGCCTGCACTCATACCATAACCCTCCATACCCTTCTCATCCATATGCCTATCCAATTTATTTTTAAATGATACCAACGAACCTGCCGCCACCACTTCCACTGGAAGCTCATTCCACACCGCTACCACTCTCTGAGTAAAGAAGTTCCCCCTCATGTTACCCCTAAACTTCTGTCCCTTAATTCTAAAGTCATGACCGTGTGCTTTAAGTTTGTATGCTAATCTCTTATGTGGGACCTTGTCGAAAGCCTTCTGAAAGTCCAGATATAACACATCCACAGGTTCTCCCTTATCCACTCTACTAGTTACATCCTCGAAATATTCTATAAGATTCGTCAGACATGATTTATCTTTCGTAAATCCATGCTGACTTTGTCCAATGATTTCACCACTTTCCAAATGTGCTGTTATCCCATCTTTAATAATTGACTCCAGCAGTTTCCCCACTACCGATGTGGTCTGTAATTCCCCATTTTCTCTCTCCCCCCCTTTTTACAAAGTGGGGTTACATTAGCTACCCTCCAATCCTCAGGAACTACTCCAGAATCTAAAGAGTTTTGAAAAATTATCACTAATGCATCCACTATTTCTGGGGCTACTTCCTTAAGTACTCTGGGATGCAGACTATCTGGCCCTGGGGATTTATCGGCCTTTAATCCATTCAATTTACCTAACACCACTTCCCGGCTAACCTGGATTTCACTCAGTTCCTCCATCTCATTTGACCCCCGGTTCCCTGCTATTTCCGGCAGATTATGGTGCAAACTATGGTTTCTGGTGCTGTGAGGCAGCATGTCTACAGCTGCGCCAATGTGCTGCCTAAGCTCACTCACAAAGACATACAGTGTGGAAACAGGCCCGCCAGCCCAACTTGTCAACATGTCCCATCTACAAGTCCCACCTGTACATTTGGACCATATCCCTCTAAACCCGTCCTTTCCATGTACCTGTCTAATGTTTCTTAAAGACTGACACAAAAAACTGGATTAACTCAGCGGGTCAGGCAACATCCCTGGAGAAAAGGAATAGGCTCCTCTGGCAACTCGTTTCATACACCCACCACCCCTTGTGTAAAAAGAGTTACCCCACAGGTTCCTATTAAATCTTTCCCCCCCTCACCTTAAACCCATGTCCTCTGGTCCTCGATTCCCCTACTCTGGGCAAGAGACTCTGTGCTTCTACCCGATCTATTCCTGTCATGATTTTATACACCTCTATAAGATCAGCCCTCATACTCCTGCGCTCCAAGGAATAGAGTCCTTGCCTGCCAACCTTGCCCTGTAGCTCAGGCCCAGGCAACAACCTTGTAAACCTTTCCCGCAACTTCTCCAGCTTAACAACATTCTTCCCATAACAGGGTGACCCAAAACTGAGCACAATATTCTAAAGGTAACCTCCCCAATGTCTTGTACAACTAGAACATGAACTGCAAAGTCCGAGCCTACACAACCTCTCCCTGTAGCCCAGGCCCTCAAGTCCTGGCAATATCCTTGTAAATCTTCTCTGCACCCTTTCCAGCCTAACACCCTTCCTATAACAGGGTGACCAAAACTGAACACAATACTCCAAATGCAGCCTCACCAACGTCTTGTACAGCTGCAACGTTAGTCATAGACAATAGGTGCAGGAGTAGGCCATTCGGCCCTTTGAGGCAGCACCGCCATTCAATGTGATCATGGCTGATCATCCCCAATCAGTACCCCGTTCCTGCCTTCTCCCCATATCCCCTGACTCCGCTATCTTTAAGAGGGCTATCCATACTGAAAGTATCCGGAGAACCCGCCTCCACCGCCCTCTGAGGCAGAGAATTCGACAGACTCACAAGAAAAAGTGTTTCCTCGTCTCCGTTCTAAATGGCTTACCCCTTATTCTTAAACTGTGGCCCCTGGTTCTAGACTCCCCCAACATCGGGAACATGTTTCCTGCCTCTAGCGTGTCCAAACCCTTAATGATCTTGCATGTTTCTTCAATAAGATCACCTCTCATCTTTTGTGCTCCCCTACCTTGGGGAAAGGCCTTTAACCACCACCACTTTAAGCCACCACCTCCATGCCCGTGTGATTTTATACGCTGTCGCCCCCTCAGCCGCCGCTGCTCCAGAAGAAACAGAACAGGCCTATCCTGTCCCCTCATAACTCAAGCTCTCCAAGTCCCGGCAACATCCATGTGAATCTCTTCTGCACCCACTCTGGAGTGCTACCTGGTGCCGTGAGCTAGCGAGGCAGGACGTGCAAATATGGTGTAGTTCTTGTGCGGCACGGTGGCGCAGCAATACAGTTGCTGCCTCACAGCGCCAGAGACCCGGGTTCGATCTTCACTACGGGCGCTGTCTGTACGAAGTTTGTACCTTCTCCCCGTGACCTGCGTGGGCTTTCTCCGGGTGCTCCAGATTCCTCCCACATTGCAAAACATACGTTTAAGAAAGAACTGCAGATGCTGGAAAATTGAAGGTAGACAAAAATGCTGGAGAAACTCAGTCGGCGAGGCAGCATCTATGGATATATGAAGGAAATAGGCAATGTTTCGGGTCGAGACCCTTGGGTCTCTGCAGGGGAACCAATATCCTCGCAGAGAGGTTTGCCGGTGTTACTAGAGAGAGTATTAAGTAGAGTGGGGGGGGTGGTTACACAAAAGGCTGGAGAAACTCAGCGGGTGCAGCAGCATCTAAGGAGCGAAGGAGATAGGTGATTTCGGGTCGAGACCATTCTTCAGACTAGTCAGGGATCAGGGAAACGAGAGATATAGACGGTGATGTGGAGAGATAAAGAACAATGAATGAAAGATATGCAAAAAAGTATCGATGATAAAGGAAACAGGCCATTGTAAGCTGTTTGTGGTGTGAAAATGAGAAGCTAGTGCGACTGGGGTGGGGGAGAGATAGAGAGAGAGGGAATGCCAGGGCCCGAGGGCTGAGGGAGAGGTGGGGGGGAGGCAGCCAGGGTTACCAGAATTGAGAAAATTCAATGTTTAAGCCCAGAGGATGCAGACTCCCCAAGCGGAATATGAGGTGCTGTTCCTCCAACTTGCGGTGTTGCTCACTCTGGCCGTGAAGGAGGCCCAGGACCGAGAGGTCGGATACGCAGTGGGAGGGGGAGTTGAAGTGCTGAGCCACCGGGAGGTCGGCTTGGTTATTGCGGACCGAGCGGAGGTGTTCGGCGAAACGATCGCCCAGCCTCCGCTTGGTCTCACCGATGTAGATCAGCTGGCATCTGGAGCAACGGATGCAGTAGATGAGGTTGGAGGAGGTGCAGGTGAACCTCTGTCGGACTTGGAAGGACTGCTTGGGTCCCTGAAAGGAGTGGATGGGGGAGGTAAAGGGACAAGTGTAGCATCTCTTGCGGTTGCAAGGGAAAGTGCCCGGGGAAGGGGTGGAGCGAGAGGGAAGGGAAGAATTGACAAGGGAGTTGCGGAGGGAGCGGTCTTTGCGGAAGGCAGACGGGGGGAGATGGGAAGATGTGGCGAGTGGAGGGTTCACGTTGGAGGTGGCGAAACTGGCGGAGGACTATCTGTTGTATGCGCTGGCTGGTGGGGTGAAAGGTGAGGACCAGGGGGACTCTGCCCTTGTTGTGAGTGGGGGAATGGGGAGAGAGGGCAGTGTTGCGGGGTATGGAGGAGACCCTGGTGCGAGCCTCATCTATAGTGGGGGAGGGGAATCCCCGTTCTCTGAAGAACGAGGACATTTGTGATGATTTGTGATGTAAAGTAGAGTGATGAGAGCATCAGGACAGTTCAGTTTATTGTCACGTGTACCGAGGTACAGTGAAAAGCAGTCAGCGGAAAGACAATACATGATCACAATCGAGCCATTGACAGAGTATGGATGCATGATAAGCGAATATCATTGGTGCAAGCTAAAGCCAGCAGCGTCCTATCAAGGATAGTCTGTGGGTCACCAATGCGATAGACAGTAGACAGCAGGTCAAGGGACTGAGGGGAAGGTAGCGGTTGTGACCGGTATGTATGACAGGAAGGACAGGCAGGGACAAGTTAATGACCAGGGTGAGACTGTTCTTCTTGAGTATGGCGTGCACAGCCTCAAGTTGTAGGACAACTTGTTCTATTTGATCTTATTTGATTGTGCACGCCGGGTTGATTGCATTCGTCGAAACCGGGCGGACCACGTGAAGTTTGCAATCTCCCACCCCAGGTGAGACTGTTAATGCAACACAAGGTATATGGTTGTGGGAGAGGCAGGGCTGGAAGAACTACGTTGTAGATGGGATAGAGAGAGAGGCAGGTAAAAGAGGTGGACGAGTTGCATTACCAAATGGGGAGGAGGGGCCGACTGGAGGATTCATCCACCAAGGCACAATGGGTGCAAAGGTGCATCACTCTGGCATTCCCAATATTCAGCCGGAGATAGAGGAACAGATATGTCGACAGATTACAGAAGGATGTAACCGCTACAAGTTTGTCATAGTGGGTGACTTTAACTTCATAACCTCATAAATGATAGGAGCAGAATTAGGCCATTCGGCCCATCAAGTCCACTCCACCATTCAATCAATAGGCAATAGACAATAGGTGCAGGAGTAGGCCATTCAATGTGATCATGGCTGATCATCCCCAATCAGTACCCCGTTCCTGCCTTCTCCCCATATCCCCTATTTTTAAGAGCCCTATCTAGCTCTCTCTTGAAAGCATCCAGAGAACCTGCCTCCACCACCTTCTGAGGCAGAGAATTCCACAGACTCACCACTCTCTGTGAGAAAAAGTGTTTCATCGTCTCTGTTCTAAAGTGCTTACTCCTTATTCTTAAACTGTGGCCCCTGGTTCTGGACTCCCCCAACATCGGGAACATGTTTCCTGCCTCTAGCCTGTCCAAGCCCTTAACAATCTTATATGTTTCAATGAGATTCCCTCTCATCCTTCTAAACTCCAGGGTGTACAAGCCCAGCCGCTCCATTCTCTCAGCATATGACAGTCCCGCCATCCAGGGAATTAACCTTGTAAACCTACGCTGCACTCCCTCAATAGCAAGAATGTCGTTCCTCAAATTAGGGGACCAAAACTGCACACAATACTCCAGGTGTGGTCTCACTAGGGCTCTGTACAACTGCAGAAGGACCTCTTTGCTCCTATATTCGACGACTCTTGTCAACATGCCATTCGCTTTCTTCACTGCCTGCTGTACCTGCATGCTTACTTTCATAGACTGATGTACAAGGACCCCTAGATCCCGTTGTATTTCCCCTTTTCCCAACTTGACGCCATTTTGATAGTAATGTGCCTTCCTGTTTTTTGCTACCAAAGTGGTTAACCTTGTATCATGGCTGATCTATCTCTCCCTCCCAACCCCATTCTCCTGCCTTCTCCCCATAATCCCCTGACACCCGCACTAATCAAGAATCAGTCTATCTCTGCCTTTTCAACTATCCATTGACTGGGCCTACATGAACTTATCAAGCAGTTTATGGAGAGAAATGATGTGAATAGTCAAATGGGAGACAGTCAGAAATGTGCAGTTTGGAAGGTAGAACAAAAGACTAGATAATTAATTAAACAGATAAAAATTGCACAAAATTCAAAACAGAGAGATTAGGAGTGCTAAGCAGGGAAAGCTTAGCGCACAAGTGCAGCTGTGCTGGGGAATGCTTAAAGTATGTTGGTGCTTATTTCAAGAATCAAGAATGTTTCATTGACATGTACCGATAATGGAGCAGCGAGATTCTTGCTTCCCCTTACAGGCTGTAACATGACATTATTGCCATAGAGGGAGTGCAGCGAAGGTTCACCAGACTGATTCCTGGGATGTCAGGACTGTCTTATGAACAAAGACTGCATTGACTCGGTTTATACTCTCTAGAATTTAGGAGATTGAGAGGGGATCTTATAGAAACTTACAAGATTATTAAGGGGTTGGACAGGCTAGATGCAGGAAGATTGTTCCCGATGTTGGGGAGGTCCAGGACAAGGGGTCACAGCTTAAGGATAAGGGGGAAGTCCTTTAGGACCGAGATGAGAAGGAATTTTTTCACACAGAGAGTGGTGGGTCTTTGGAACTCTCTGCCACAGAGGGTAGTTGAGGCCAGTTCATTGGCTATATTTAAGAGGGAGTTAGATGTGGCCCTTGTGGCTAAGGGGATCAGGGGGTATGGAGAGAAGGCAGGTACGGGATACTGAGTTGGATGATCAGCCATGATCATATTGAATGGCGGTGCAGGCTCGAAGGGCCGAATGGCCTACTCCTGCACCTAATTTCTATGTTTCTATGTAAACACAGCGACACACAGTAACATGCATAATAATTTTTAAAAATACAGTAAATTCATAACCGTGGTATTGGGGAACAAGAGACACGGTCCACAGTTGCTGAGGTTAGTGTTGTGCAGTGTTCATCAGCCTGATGCTGTTCTTTTCAGGCTCCTGTACCTTCTTCCCGATGATAGCAGTGAAATGAGAGCGTGGCCAGGGTGGTGTGGGTCTCTGATGATGCCGGCTGCCTTTTAGAGGCAGCGACTCCTGTAGATCCCTCAGATGGTGGGGGGGTCAGTAATGGACCGGGCAGTGTCCACCACTCTCTGTAGATCGCTCGGATGGTGGGCAGGTCAGTAGCCGTGATGACCGGGTCACAGTGCCCATCTCTGGTATTTCAAGGCTTTGGAATATAGAGGTAGGGATCTGCAGCGGACACCAGTGAGAGTGTAACGGGAGGACTGTCAACAGTTTTACTCCTTTTATTTGTGGAAGCATGATTTCATTGGAGGTGTTTCACGGAAAGTTTGCAGGGATGATCCAGGTGTGGAGAGGGTGTCCCACGAGGACAAGTTGAACCGTTGGGACATGACTCATTGGTGTTTAGAAGCATGAGAGGTGATCTCATTGAAACACAAGATTCCCAGGAGAAATGGTAAATGCTGAGATTCCCTGGGTAAATGCTGAGAGTCCGGTCGCAGCGGGAATGGTCCCAGAATGTCCATGGTCACGTTCACCCCTGGCCCCATTGTGCCGTGCACCAGACTCTATTCCAGTGTGCAGCCGCCACTGAGCAGAATGTTTGAGATCAAAGATGGACAAAGAGTGCTGGAGTCACTCAGCGGGTCAGGCAGCATCTGTGGGGAACATGGATAGGTGACGTTTCACAGAGTGCTGGAGTCACTCAGCGGGTCAGGCAGCATCTGTGGAGAACATGGATAGGTGACGTTTCACAGAGTGCTGGAGTAACTCAGCGGGTCAGGCAGCATCTGTGGAGAACATGGATAGGTGACGTTTCACAGAGTGCTGGAGTAACTCAGCGGGTCAGGCAGCATCTGTGGAGAACATGGATAGGTGACGTTTCACAGAGTGCTGGAGTAACTCAGCGGGTCAGGCAGCATCTGTGAAGGGAAGGAATGGGTGACGTTTCGGCTCGAGACCCTTCGGGTCTCGGCCCGAAACGTCGCCCATTCCTTCTCTCCAAAAAGAAGTGATTTTTCAAATGGTGCCAATTACTAAGGGTGCGAATTATCTGATATTATGGTATTCTGGAGAGAAGGAATGGGTGACGTTTCACAGAGTGCTGGAGTAACTCAGCGGGTCAGGCAGCATCTGTGGAGAACATGGATAGGTGGCGTTTCAGGTCGGGACCCTTCTTCAGACTGAGTGTAAAGGGCAGGAACTGGAAGCAAGAAAAGACTAAAGTTCAAAGTGGACATGTATTTGTCACGTGCACCATGAGGTGCAGTGAAATGTAATTCACCACACGGCGCTACAATTAAAACAGGACACAATATACAACACACTTCACTGACACCCACCACAGCATTCTTCACTTCTTCTTTGGTGTGGCGTGCACAGCCTAAAGTTGTTGGACCACTTGTTCTATTTCATCTTCCGTTTGTGCACGTCGAGTTAACTGCATTAGTCGAAACAGGGCGGACCAGGTGATGGTTGCAATCTTCCACCCCAGCGTTCTTCACTGGTGGAAAGCAACACAGTTCAGACAGTCCTCCACCTCCTCCCTGTGAAGGGGTGTACATTTTCTAGGCTAATAACTTAGATGCAGAGAAAACATGACTGCTGAATTTGCCAACGATGCACAATAAGATGGGAAGTTGTGATTGCCACAAAATGATAGGCGGTCAATGGATGGAGGTCTGGTGCGTAGTGTCATGGCGTTGTACAGCACGGAACTGGGCCCTTTGGCCCACCATGCCCATGTTGACCAAGTTGGCATCCTGGGCGAGTCCCAATTGTCCCAAGTGCAGCGTTGGTTTACAAGGTTAATTCCCGGGATGGCGGGACTGTCATACGCTGAGAGAATGGAGCGGCTGGGCTTGTACACTCTGGAGTTTAGAAGGATGAGAGGGGATCGATGCGTCACGTCGCATCACGACACTACTCACGACTGTATGGTTGTGAGTAGTCGCCCAAAGTCGTACCTTTTTCTGGTTGCCGCTGGATCTTCAACATGTTGAAAATTTTCGGCCACCTGCCGCGACTATGACGGGTGCCGGCAAGCCGCCGAACAAATTGTGTAAGTGGGACAGGCCCTTAAGGAATCTTAACTCTGCTATTTGATCCCTTCCTCCTGTCCCTCGGCACAATGACAGTTGAGTTCATTGTCACGTGTACCGAGGTTCAGGGAAAAGCTTTTGTCGCCTGCTATCCAGTCAGCGGAAAGACTGGACATGATTACATGAAGTACATGAAGTGGTGGGCAAATTAATGGAAAAGATACTTAGAGATAATATATATAAGTATCTGGATAAAGAGGGTCTAATTAGGAACAGTCAACATGGATTTATGCCTGGAAGGTCATGTTTGACTAATCTTCTTGAATTTTTTGAAGAGGTTACTAGGGAAATTGACGAGGGTAAAGCAGTGGATGTTGTCTATATGGACTTCAGTAAGGCCTTTGACAAGGTTCCTCATGGAAGGTTGGTTAAGAAGGTTCAACTGTTGGGTATAAATGCAGGAATAGCAAGATGGATTCAACAGTGGCTGAATGGGAGAAGCCAGAGGGTAATGGTGGATGGCTGTTTGTCGGGTTGGAGGCAGGTGACTAGTGGGGTGCCTCAGGGATCTGTGTTGGGTCCTTTGTTGTTTGTCATGTACATCAATGATCTGGATGATGGGGTGGTAAATTGGATTAGTAAGTATGCGGATGATACCAAGATAGGGGGTGTTGTGGATAATGAAGAGGATTTCCAAAGTCTACAGAGTGATTTAGGCCAGTTGGAAAAATGGGCTGAAAGATGGCAGATGGAGTTTAATGCTGATAAATGTGAGGTGCTACACCTTGGCAGGACAAATCAAAATAGGACGTACATGGTAAACGGTAGGGAATTGAAGAATACAGTTGAACAGAGGGATCTGGGAATAACCGTGCATAGTTCCTTGAAGGTGGAATCTCATATAGATAGGGTGGTAAAGAAAGCTTTTGGTATGCTAGCCTTTATAAATCAGAGCATTGAGTATAGAAGCTGGGATGTAATGTTAAAATTGTACAAGGCATTGGTGAGACCAAATCTGGAGTATGGTGTACAATTTTGGTCGCCCAATTATAGGAAGGATGTCAACAAAATAGAGAGGGTACAGAGGAGATTTACTAGAATGTTGCCTGGGTTTCAACAGCTAAGTTACAGAGATAGGTTGAATAAGTTAGGTCTTTATTCTCTGGAGCGCAGAAGGTTAAGGGGTGACTTGATAGAGGTCTTTAAAATGATGAGAGGGATAGACAGAGTTGATGTGGACAAGCTTTTCCCTTTGAGAATAGGGAAGATTCAAACAAGAGGACATGACTTTAGAATTAAGGGACAGAGGTTTAGGGGTAACATGAGGGGGAACTTCTTTACTCAGAGAGTGGTAGCGGTGTGGAATGAGCTTCCAGTGGAAGTGGTGGCGGCAGGTTCGTTGGTATCATTTAAAAATAAATTGGATAGGCATATGGATGAGAAGGGTATGGAGGGTTATGGTATGAGTGCAGGCAGGTGGGACTAAGGGAAAAAAGTTGTTCGGCACGGACTTGAAGGGCCGAGATGGCCTGTTTCCGTGCTGTAATTGTTACATGGTTATTACAAATGGAGCCGTTTACAGTCCAGATAATAGAGATTGAAGAGTGTGGGGCGATTGTAATATGTGATTGTAGATCAGCTTCTGTGGTTAGCGCTCAAATAGACGTCCGGGCTGGACGCCATCTTGGAATTTGGATACCATCGAGTATTGTTAATTTGTTGTACTATTAATGGCGGTTATATATTTATCTTGGTTATTGTGTTCATGGGCTTGTTAAGCTGCAGCAAGTAACACTGTCACAGTGGCGCAGCGGTAGAGTTGCTGCTTTACAGCGAATGCAGCGCCGGAGACCCGGGTTCCATCCTGACTACGGAGTTTGTACGTTCTCCCCGTGACCTGCGCGGGTTTTCTCCGAGATCTGCGGTTTCCTCCCACACTCCAAAGACGCGCAGGTTTGGCTTGGTTGTCCCACGAGGGTGTAGGATAGTGTGAGTGTGCGGGGATCGCTGGTCGGCGCGGACCCGGTGGGCCGAAGGGCCTGTTTCTGCGCTGTATCTCTAGACTAAACTAAGAAGTGATAATGAAGAAGGTCGGCAAAAATGCTGGAGAAACTCAGCGGGTCAGGCAGCATCTATGGAGCGAAGGAATGGGTGACGTTTCAGGTCGAGACCCTTCTTCAGACTATCCTTTCCTCCAGAGATGCTGCCTGACCCGCTGAGTTTCCCCAAACACTTTGTTCTCCCTTTGGTATAAACCAGCATCTGTAGTTCTTTGCTTCCACTGAGAATGTCACTGTTCCATTGCCGGTACATATGACAATGAAACACTCTCGATTATTTCACCTGCAGTTCTCACAGTTCAGCATTCATCACTTTCAGTCCAGTTGTCTGGCCCGTTCTTTTTCCTCCGTAGTATATGACACTAAAGAGGCCATTCAACCCATCGGGCGTGTGCTGGCTCCAAGGGATCAATCACACCCGTCCCATTCACCTCCTGGTTTCCCTGCAGCTCTGCTCTCTCTCGTCATCACGAGGTGTCGTGTCATTCTTTGGGCACTCGGCCACCGCAGTGGGTAATTAGTCACCGACCTCCTGCCCGCCCGCTCGCTCGCACCGTGACTCCGTCTCCCGCAATTAACTCTCTTCCACTTTCAATAATGGCAAGCTGCGGGGAATTGAGTTGCTTATTGAAAATCAGCAGCCGCTTTAAGTGATTGCAGTGCGGAGTAAGGTCATCAGTCTCTCTGGGGTTTCTGTCATGTGGGAGTATGCTTGAGTCACAGAGTCGTACAGCACACAAGCAGGCCATTCAGCCCAACTCATCCCTGCCCACCAAGAAGACCTATCTACTGTAATCTGACTTGCCTCCATTTGGCCCAGATCCCACTAAACCAGAAGTCTGAAGGAGGGTCTTGACCCGAAACATCACCCATTCCTTCTCTCCAGAGATGCTGCCTGTCCTGCTGAGACACTCCAGCATTTAGTGTCTATCTTCCCTCTAAGCCAGGGTGGGCAACCTTGTTCTGCATAGGGGCCAGGACGCATGTCTGTGAGCGGATGGTGGGCCACATCTATCACGTGGACATATGGATCCCGCCCCATCGAGGACGCCATCAGGAGCACTGGCCCCTAGTTACGGGCGCTCACCAACATGGAGTACCTACAGACCATTGCCTTGGCTCTGTCCTGTAGGCGGAGGCTGAAATACCCACACTCACCCGTCCCCAGCCTATTGACAACCCCGATCCCGACAGTGAAGCCCAGACACAGAAGGTGCGGGCCCGTGCCGGCAGCTTTGCGCAGGATGCGGTACGGCCAGAACTCGCCGTTCGGTGGCTCCACCATTGTGGCTGCCACTGCAGGTGTCCTTGCGTCACCATGCCTGCTCGCCGCGGCCTCTGGCCCGGGAGGTACCGGAGATGATGGAAGTCTGCGGGCCGGATGATTTCTGGTTATGGGCCGCATTCGGCCCGGGGGCCGTAGGTTGCCGACCCCGCATTAAACCTTGCCTGTTTTTTGTCTTTTAAATGTTGTTATAGTACCTGCCTCCACCACCACCTCTGGCAGCTCAATCGATACACCCACCGCCCTCTGTGGGGGAAAATGTTGCCTCTCAGGTTCCTGTGATCATAGCTGATCATCCAACTCAGTATCCCGTACCTGCCTTCTCTCCATACCCTCTGATCCCCTTAGCCACAAGGGCCACATCTAACTCCCTCTTAAATATAGCCAATGAACTGGCCTCAACTACCCTCTGTGGCAGAGAGTTCCAGAGACCCACCACTCTCTGTGTGAAAAATGTCCTTCTCATCTTGGTCCTAAAGGATTTCCCCCTTATCCTTAAGCTGTGACCCCTTGTCCTGGACCTCCCCAACATCGGGAACAATCTTCCTGCATCTAGCCTGTCCAACCCCTTAAGAATTTTGTAAGTTTCTATAAGATCGCCTCTCAATCTCCTAAATTCTAGAGAGTATAAACCGAGTCTATGCAGTCTTTGTTCATAAGACAGTCCTGACATCCCAGGAATCAGTCTGGTGAACCTTCTCTGCACTCCCTCTATGGCAATAATGTCCTTCCTCAGATTTGGAGACCAGAACTGTACGCAATACTCCAGGTGTGGCCTCACCAAGACCCTATACAACTGAGTAGAACCTCCCTGCTCCTATACTCAAATCCTTTTGCTATGAAAGCTAACATACCATTCGCTTTCTTCATTGCCTGCTGTACGTCTTGATTCTCCTACCATGGGAGAAAGGCCCGTGGCTTTGGTGGAAACATTTGGCACTTCGTGTAAACTCTTTGCTCTATTTTGGTTGGAGCTTCTCTACCTGTTACACTTTCTTCTTTGGATGTTCAAGATTCAAGAGAGTTTATTGTCATGTGTCCCAGATAGGACAATGACATTCGTACTTGCCGCAGCACAACACAATATGTACACATAGTACATAACGGGAGAAATGTTCTGAGCTAGTTAAAGACCCATCCTTCTCTGGGGAGAATGAATGGGTGACGTTTCGCGTCAAGACCCTTCTTGTTATTGAGGGAGTGCAGTGTAGGTTTACAAGGTTACTTCCCGGGATGGCATATGCTAAGAGAATGGAGCGGCTGGGCTTGAATACTCTGGAGTTTAGAAGGATGAGCGGAGATCTTATTGAAACATTTTAGATCATTAAGGGTTTAGACAATCTAGAGGCAGGAAACGTGTTCCTGATGTTGGGGGTGTCCAGAACTAGGGGCCACAGTTTAAGAATAAGAGGTAAGCCATTTAGAAGGGAGACGAGGAAACACTTTTTCTAACAGAGAGTTGTGAGTCTGTGGAATTCTCTGCCTCAGAGGGCGGTGGAAGCCGGTTCTCTGGATACTTTCAAGAGATCTAGATAGGGTTCTTAAAGATAGCGGCGTCAGGGGATTTGGGGAGAAGGCAGGAACGGGGTACTGATTGGGAATGATCAGCCATGATCACATTGAATGGCAGTGCTGCCTCGAAGGACTGAATGGAATACTCCTGCGTCTATTGTCTAAAGGTCTTACAGACGTACAAGTGTGTCCTTGCCACTGTCTGGATATCCACATCTGATTTGGTCTCCACAGCTGTCTGTGGCAATGAATCCCACAGATTCACCACCCTCTGAGTAAAGACATTTCTCATCATCTTCTTCCTAAAAGAACATCCTGTAATTCTGAGACTGTGACCTCTAGTCCTAGACTCTCCCACTAGTGGAAACATCCTCTCCACATCCACTCTATCCAGGCCTTTCACTATTGAGTACATTTCATTGAGGGTCCCCTCATCCTTCTAAACTCCACAGAGTACAGGCCCAGTGCCGACAAACGCTGATCATATGTTAACCCGCTCATCTCTGGTTAAGAAGGAACTGCAGGTGCTGTAAAATCGAATGTAGACAAAAATGCTGGAGAAACTCAACAGGTGAGGCAGCATCTATGGAGCGAAGGAAATAGGCAACGTTTCGGGTCTCTCATGAATTCCGACGTCAAAGGAGTAAATAGTTTGTCGTCTTGAGCAAGTGGTCGTGGGATGTTGGCGAGTTACAGGCGATTCACACTGGATCTGTTTCCCTCCACAGCTGCTGACGGCCTCCCTCAGCTGACAAGATGTTCAATAAGTCGCAGTTCGGCACCCCCACCTTTGGCAACACCAGCGGATTCACCACCTCGGCGTTTGGCCAGAGTAAGTTGGCACTGGGCGTAGAGGCTGCTGCCTTTGATGAGCAGTCGGCGCGGGGCGGGGGGGGGGGGGGGGAGGCGGACTGACCAGTTGGACGGTGTGGCGAGGCGTGGCCCTCCCTCCCCCCACACGCTGCATGAGGACGGCAGTGTCCGTTCACAGAGGAACATTGTGAACAGGATGGGGTTTGGCGATCGTCCTGGGATCGTCACTGATCCTGGTGCATAGTGTCACATTACACCTCCTCGACCGTCCATCACCCCTCCACTCTACTTCTTTCACGTGTCCATCTTCCGCGTTTCAAATGTTGACATCGCTGTCATCGTCCGTCCTGAAAAGGACGCAAGCTTCCGGCGACAATGAGTGGGAGCCATCACTTGTCGCTGTAGATGATGGTGGTGGTAGAATTAGCTGGGGATACTTCCAGTTTCCAGCCCCCGCCCGCGACGTGGAGGCTTCTGCTACGGGGCCGACCCCTACACTAGCATCGTGTTATACCAACTCCCTATACCTTAAGGGAACTTTACACCAGAGAGCTAGGTCAGTGCTCTAGCTGATGCAGGGACTATTCAGAAGCCCAATAACAGGGAAATAAACGGTTTAGTTTAGGTTAGAGACACAGCACGGAAACAGGCCCTTCGGCCCACCAAGTCCGCGCCGACCAACAATCCCCGCACACCAACACTATCCTACGGTGGCGCAGCGGTAGAGTTGCTGCCTTACAGTGAATGCAGTGCCGGAGACCCGGGTTCCATCACGGCTATAGGTGCTGTCTGTACGGAGTTTGTACGTTCTCCCCGTGACCTGCGAGGGTTTTCCCTGAGATCTTCGGTTTCCTCCCACACTTCAAAGACGTACAAGTTTGTAGGTTAATTGGCTTGGTATAAATGCAAATTGTCCCTGGTGTGTGTAGGGTAGCATTAATGGTGGGCCGAAGGGCCTGTTTCATGCTGTATCTCTAAACATTAAGGACAATTTACACATACCAAGTCAACAGGTGCAGGAGGAGGCCATTCGGCCCTTTGAACCAGCACCGCCATTCAACGTGGTCATGGCTGATCATCCCTAATCAGTACCCCGTTCCTGCCTTCTCCCCACATCCCCTGACTTGTTGCAATAGATGATGGTGGTAGCAGAATTAGCTTGGGATACTTCCAGTTTGTAGCCCCGTGACATGGATGCTTCTGCTATGGGGCCAGCAGCCTGACAACAGGCTTGTTGCCTCTCTAGCTCTCTCCCTCTCCCTCTCCCTCTCCCTCTCCCTCTCCCTCTCCCTCTCCCTCTCCCTCTCCCTCTCCCTCTCCCTCTCCCTCTCCCTCTCCCTCTCCCTCTCCCTCTCCCTCTCCCTCTCCCTCTCCCTCTCCCTCTCCCTCTCCCTCTCCCTCTCCCTCTCCCTCTCCCTCTCCCTCTCCCTCTCCCTCTCCCTCTCCCTCTCCCTCTCCCTCTCCCTCTCCCTCTCCCTCTCCCTCTCCCTCTCCCTCTCCCTCTCCCTCTCCCTCTCCCTCTCCCTCTCTAACACTCTGCCATCTCTGTGTGTTTCAGACACGGCCACCCCGGGATTCGGCGGCTTTGGGGCAGGGACGGCTGGCTTCGGCGTGGCTCCCAACACCGGCGGGGGACTCTTTGGTAACACTCAAACCAAACCAGGTGAGGCTCTGTCTGTCCGTCCGTCCACCCACCCATGGCCACCTGCCGACAGCTCCCAACTGTGGCTCAAGCACTGCGGTGGAAAGCAGAGACTTGCATTTGTGTAGCGTCTTTCACGGGTTTGTCCCAGAGGGATTTCACAGCTAATGAACCCCTTTCAGAGGGATGAGGCAGGATGCGTGCTGTTCTCGACACAATGTGTCGGGGTTTATGGAGCGAAGGCAGGAGAATGGGGTTGAGAGGGAGAGATAGATGATCCTTGATTGAATGGCGGAGTAGACCTGATGGGCCTAACTCCACTAAGATCGCTTGTAAGGCCCCCAACAAAGCGAGATCATGTCCAGATCATTTCTGTTACATTAGTTGAGGTATTTACTGCGGAGATTGCCAGATTCTTGATCAGTACGGGTGTCAGGGGTTATGGGGAGAAGGCAGGAGAATGGGGTTAGGAGGGAGAGATAGATCAGCCGTGATTGAATGACACTTATACCAAGTCGTCTTGATCGGCCGAAAGGCCTACTTTTGTTCCTATGACTTAATAAATTCATCTGATAGGAACAGGATTAGGCCATTCGGCCCATCAAGTCTACTCCACCATTCAATCATGGCTGATCTATCTCTCCCTCTCAACCCCATTCTCCTGCCTTCTCCCCATAACCCATGACACCCGTACTAATCAAGAATCTGGCAACCTGCCTTAATATTATCCATTGAGTTGGCCTCCACTGTGTTATTTTACAGCCACAGACTTATGAACTTATAGGTTGGTATTGACGTAGCTCACAAGTAGAAGTGCCATTTGATTCCTTTTATTTCCTAATGTAAACTTGGCTCGTGATGCCTCTGGAAGAGGCGTATCACATAGAAAACATAGACAATAGGTGCAGGAGGAGGCCATTCGGCCCTTTGAGCCAGCACCGCCACTCATTGCGATCATGGCTGATCATCCCCAATCAATAACCTGTGCCTGCCTTCTCCCCATATCCCTTGATTCCACTAGCCCATAGAGCTCTATCCAACTCTCTCTTAAATCCATCCAGTGACTTGGCCTCCACTGCCCTCTGTGGCAGGGAATTCTACAAATTCACAACTCTCTGGGTAAAAAAGTTTTTTTTCACCTCGGTCTTAAATGACTTCCCCTTTATTCTAAGACTGTGGCCCCTGGTTCTGGACTCGCCCAACATTGGGAGCATTTTTCCTGCATCTAGCTTGTCCAGTCCTTTTATAATTTTATATGTTTCTATAAGATTCCCCCTCATCCTTCTTAGGTTACAGGTTACATTGAGTTTGTCACATAGAACCACACGGCACAAAAATGAGCCCCCAACCCAACCCCCATCTAAGCTCGTCCCACATACCCGCCTTTGGACAAGATCTCTCTAAACCTTTCCTATCCATGTACCTGTCTAAATAACAGTATGTTATTGTACCTGCTTCAACTATGTCCTCTGGCAGTTCGTTCCATACACCAACCACCCTCTGTGTGGAGAAAGTTGCCCTTTGGGTTAATAAATCTTTCCCCTCTCACCTTAAACCCATGCCCTCTAATGTTTGATTTCCCCGACACTGGGTAAACGAAATAGATAGCTTTCACCCTATCTATTCCCATTGTGACTTTGTCTATAAGATCACCCCTCCTCAGCCTTCTGTAGTCCAAAGGATAAGGTCCTAGCCTGCCCCAACCTCTCCCTGTAGCTCAGGCGTTTGAGTCCTGGCAACCTCCTAGATAATCAGTTTATTGTTTATCAGTTCAGTCTACTTTGCACAGGTCTGTGACTCACCTTGGCAGGTTTCTTTCCATGGATGAGTGCTCTTGGTGCTACAGTTTCCCTGCACCCATTGATGCTTGGAGACATCCTTCCCACCGCAGGGTGATCAAATAGAACACAGTGCTCCAAGTACCGCCGGCCCAGCATTGCCAACTCTGCCCGGGACGCCAGTGGGCTGCGAGTGTGTTGCCAGTGTGTCTGCTGTGGCTCAGTGGGCAAGGCACCAGCCTGGAAGCTTGTTGCTCCAAGTCTCTGCACACAAGAAACTGCAGATCGTAAGGTCATAGAGAATAGGAGCAGAATTAGGCCATCTGCCACGACTGGTTTTGGCTACGACGGGTGCCGACAAGTCGCCGGAGAAAATTGCGTAAGTGACAGAATTGCGACAGGCCCTTTAGGAGGGAGAGATAGATCAGCCGTGATTGAATGGCAGAGTGGACTTGATGGGCCGAATGGCCTCATTCTACTCCTATAACTTGTGTACCGAGGTACAGTGACAAGCTTTTTCTTGTTTAGTTTAGAGTTACAGGTCAGGAACAGGCCCTTCGACCTACTGGGCCAGCACTGACCAGCGATCCCCGCACTATCCCTGACACTATCATACACATGGGACCATTTTTACATTGAAAACCAAGCCAATTCACCTACAAGTCTGTACGTGTTTGGAGTGTGGGAGGAAACCGAAGATCTCGGAGAAAACCCACGTGGGTCACGGGGAGAACGTACAAACGCCGTACAGACAGCACCCGTAGTCGGGATCGAACCCAGGTCTCTGGCGCTACAAGCGCTGTAAGGCAGTGACTCTACCGCTGCGCCACCGTGACTGCCCTCTATTTGTGGCATTTAAAAGACGGTTGGATAGGCATATGTATATGGTTATGGGTCATGTGCAGGTAGATAAGTGAGAGTCTTGGCATCATATTCAACACAGATGTTGTGGGCTGAAGGGCCTCTTCTCGTGCTGTGGTTCGATGTTCTTTGCTCTTTAGTTTCGCTTAAAGATACAGCGCGGAGACAGAGGTTGTGAATCTGTGGAATTCTCTGCCACAGAAGGCAGTGGAGGCCGATTCACTGGATGTTTTCAGGAGAGAGTTGGATATAACGGAGTCAAGGGATATGGAGGAACGGGGTACTGATTGGGGACGATGAGCCATGATCATATTGGATAGGGTGCTGGTTGGAAGGGCTGGATGGCCTCCTCCTGCACCTATTGTCTATGTTTGTATCTTGTATCCACTTGCAAGTCTGTGCTCTCCCGCTGTAAAGCAGCTTGATTTGTGCGCTTGGAGTCTCTGTCTTGCTGTTGTTCCCCCAAGCCCGTTAACATTCTTCCTTCTTCCTCCAGGAGGCCTGTTTGGGTCCAGCAGCTTTGGGCAGCCGGCAACCTCTTCCACCAATGCGGGCTTTGGTTTTGGGACGTCGACCTCCAACAGTCTCTTTGGGGGAACGAGCGCCGGAGGGCTCTTCTCCAACCAGCAGACCAATGTCTTCACGCAGAGCAAGCCCGCCGGGGGCTTTGGAAGTAAGCCCGGACTTTCATAAGTTGCCATTTGCTCTGCACCCTTTCATGCTGAGCGACATCTTTCCCCACTGCAGGGTGATCAAAACTGGATGCAATGCTCCAAGTGCTGCCTCCCCCCCCCAAACATTGCCAACTCTGCCTGGGTCATCAGTGGGCTGTGAGTGTGTTGCCAGTGTGTCTGCTGTGGCTCAGTGGGCAAGGCACCAGCCTGGAAGCTTGTTGCTTCAAGTCTCTGCACACACAAGAAACTGCAGATCGTAAGGTCATAAAGAATAGGAGCAGAATTAGGCCATTCGGCCCATCAAGTCTACTCCGCATTCAATCATGGCTGATCTATCTCTCCCTCCTAACCCCATTCTCCTGCCTTCTCCCCATAATCACCTGGCATTGAGTTTGATTTTAGTTTATTAGACAATAGACAATAGGTGCAGGAGGAGGCCATTCGGCCCGACGAGCCAGCACCACTATTCAATATGATCAGGGCTGATCATCCCCATTCAGTACCCCGTTCCTGCCTTCTCCCCATATCCCCTGACTCCACTGTGTTTAAGAGCCCTATCTAGCTCTCTCTTGAAAGTATTCAGAGAACCGGCCTCTACTGCCCTCTGAGGCAGAGAATTCCATAAATTCACAACTCTTGTGAGTCATTGCGCAGAAACAGTCCCTTCAGCCCATCGTCATTATACTCGAAGAGTCATAGAGACAATAGACAATAGACAGTAGGTGCAGGAGTAGGCCATTTGGCCCTTCGAGCCAGCACTGCCATTCAATGTGATAATCCCCAATCAGTACCCCGTTCCTGCTATAGAAAGGTTTTGGCTCGAAACGTTGCCTATTTCCTTCGCTCCCTAGATGCTGCCTCACCCGCTGAGTTTCTCCAGCATTTTTGACTCCCCTGGCTCCGCTATCTTTAAGATCCCTATCTAGCTCTCTCTTGAAAGTATCCAGAGAAACGGCCTCCACCACCCTCTGAGGCAGAGAATTCCACAGACTCACAACTCTCTGTGAGAAAAAGTGTTTCCTCGTCTCCGTTCTAAATGGCTTACCCCTTGTTCTTAAACTGTGGCCCCTGGTTCTGGACTCCCCCAACATCGGGAACATGTTTCCTGCCTCTACCGTGTCCAAACCCTTAATAATCTTATATTTTTCAATAAGATCCCCTCTCATCCTTCTAAACTCCAGAGTGTACAAGCTCAGCCGCTCCATTCTTGTCAGGTGTACCAAGGTACAGTGAAAGGCTATGTTTTGTATTCCCACCAGTCATAACACCAGTCAGCGGAAAGACAATACGTGATTACTCTCTGCCACAGAGGGTAGTTGAGGCCAGTTCATTGGCTATATTTAAGAGGGAGTTAGATGTGGCCCTTGTGGCTAAGGGGATCAGAGGGTATGGAGAGAAGGCAGGTACGGGATACTGAGTTGGATGATCAGCCATGATCATATTGAATGGCGGTGCAGGCTCGAAGGGCCGAATGGCCTACTCCTGCACCTAATTTCTATGTTTCTACAATCGAGCCATCCACGGTGTACAGATACAGGATAAAGGCAAGAACGTGTTTAGTGCAAGGACACAGTCCGATCAAAGATAGTCCGAGGGTCTCCAATGAGGTAGATAGTAATTCAGCACCACTCTCTGGTTGTGGTAGGATGGTTCAGTTGCCTGATAACAGCTGGGAAGAAACTGTCCCTCAATCTGGAGGTGTGCGTTTTCACACTTCTGTACCTTTTGCCTGCATCTAAATTTGGATTGCGACTGAATAAAAATGAGGATAATAGCGAGTGAAACTTTGGAGGTCATTGTCCTCATGAGATGTCAAAATGCCAGTGGATTACAGAGTCATAGAACTATACAGCACGGACATGTGCGAGAGTCTAGGACTACAGGGCACAGCCTCACAATAAAAGGACGTTGTTTTAGGAAAGAGATGAGGAGAATCTCTGGAATCCCAGGATTCACCAGACTGATTCCTGGTATGGCAGGACTTCCATATGAAGAAAGACTGGATAGACTCGGCTTGTACTCGCTGGAATTTAGAAGATTGAGGTGGGATCTCATAGAGACTTACAAAATTCTTAAGGGGTTGGACAGGCTAGATGCAGGAAGATTGTTCCCAATGTTGGGGAAGTCCAGGACAAGGGGTCACTGTTTAAGGATAAGGGGGAAGTCTTTTAGGACCAAGATGAGAAAATCATTTTTCACGCAGAGAGTGGTGAATCTGTGGAATTCTCTGCCACAGAAGGTAGTTGAGGCCGGTTTGTTGGCTATATTTAAGAGTTAGATGTGGCCCTTGTGGCTAAAGGGATCAGGGGGTATGGAGAGAAGGCAGGTACGGGATACTGAGTTGGATGATCAGCCATGATCATATTGAATGGCGGTGCAGGCTCGAAGGGCCGAATGGCCTACTCCTGCACCTACTTTCTATGTTTCTAAATGCCTTTAGTCAGAGGGTGGTGAATTGGAATTCATTGCCACAGAAGGCTCTGGAGGCCAAGTCAGTGGATATTCTTAAGGCAGAGCGAGGGATAGATTATTGATTAGTACCGGTGTCGGGGGTTATGGGGAGAAGGCTGGAGATTGGGTTTGGGAGGGAGAGATAGATCAGCCATGATTGAATGGCGCAGTAGACTTGATGGGCCGAATGGCCTAATTCTACTCCTATTCCCTATGACTTTATGACATGAGGCTTGAGCCCACCTTGACCATGCCAACTCAGCTGACACTTTGGGCAAGTGCCGTTTGCCTGCATTTGGCCCGTCTGTCTGAACCCCTCCTATCCATATAATTGATAGTTATATGAATTATTACACACATGTGTATATGTACGTGTGTGTGTACACGTGTGCGTCTATGTTATTGCATTACCAGGCCCAAGTTGAAGCAAGTATCCAAAGACATACAGGTTTGTAGGCTAGTTGCCTTGATGTAAATTGTCCCTTGCGTGAGCAGGATAGAGTTGGTGTGCGGGGATCGCTTGTCGGCAGGGGCTCAGTGGGCCGAAGGGCCTGTTTCTGAGCTGTGTCTCTAAACTAGACTCAACATGAATGAATGGGCTTATTGGCCAAGTATTCACATACAAGGAATTTGCCTTGGTGCTCCGCCCCCAAGTGCCAACATGACATACAGTGACAGATACAAATTAAACATTAATAATAAAATATTAAAATGGGACATTAACATGGCACGTTGACTGTGGACTGTGGAGTACTGACGTGTCTCTCCCTCACTGTGTCCTCTTGCTGTTGCAGCTTTCGGAACCAGCACCGCGGGCGGGGGGCTGTTTGGGACCACAAGCACAGCCTCCAGCCCTTTCAGCGGCACTTCAGGGAGCCTCTTTGGAGGGACCACCTTCACCACTGCCGCCCCCACAGGAACCACCGTTAAATTCAATGTGAGTGCGTCTGCATCGGGGTCCGTGAGTAGGCCGGAGATTAGTGAAAGGCCTGGATGGAGAGGATGTTTCCACCAGCGGGAGAGTCTGGGATCAGAGGGCACAGCCTGAGAATTAAAGTACGCACCTTTAGAAAGGAGATGAGGAGGAATTTCTTTAGTCAGAGGGTGGTGAATCTGTGGGTTCTTGATTAGTACGGGTGTCAGGGGTTCTAGGGAGAAGGCAGGAGAATGGGGTTAGGAGGGAGGGATAGATCAGCCATGATTGAATGGTGGACTAGACTTGATGGGCCGAATGGCCTCATTCTGCTTTTACAGCTTTTGAACATGAGTCTCAAGAGAGAGCTAGATAGGGCTTAAAGATAGCGGAGTCAAGGGATATGGGGAGAAGGCAGGAACTGGGTACTCATTGGGGATGATCGGCCATGATCATATTGAATGGCAGCGCTGGCTCAAAGGGCTGAATGGCCTACTCCATCTATTGTCTATTGAGTCGGGTCACACAGAACATGGAACCGTTCAGGCAGTGAGAACTTGAGAAGTGCCTACGGATGGGCGATTAATTGTGAAGAGGCTGCAGTATACACACAGCAACGGACAGCATCTCGGGGTGATGGGCCACTCAATTCCTCTTGCCTCTCCCGCAGTCTCCAACCGGCACGGACACGATGGTGAAGTCTGGCGTCAGCACCAGCATCAGCACCAAACATCAGTGCATCACCGCCATGAAGGAGTACGAGACAAAGTCGCTGGAGGTGAGGGGCAGAGACACACGCACGCATGCACGCACGCAAACGGGCGCCAGGGCTACGGGGAGAACGCAGGAGGGAGAGGTCGATGGAACTCCCTGCCACAGAGGGCAGTGGAGGACAATTCACTGGATGTTTTCAATAGAGAGATTTAGCTCTCAGGGCTAACGGAATCATGGGATATGGGGAGAAAGCAGGAACGGGATACTGATTTCGGATGATCAGCCATGATCATATTGAAAGACCGTGCTGGCTCGAAGGGCAGAATGGCCTATTGCACCTATTTTGTAAGTTTCTAGATCAGCTATGATTGAATGGCAGAGTAGACTTGATGGGTTAAATGGCCAAATTCTGCCCCTGTCACATGAGCTTATGAACTTGCCCACACCAATCAACATGTCCCATCTACACTAGTCCCACCTCCCTACATTTGGGTTATACCCCTCCACACCTGTCCTGTCCATGTACCTGGCTAACAGTTTCTTGAATGTTGCGATAGTCCCAGCCTCAACTGCCTCCTCTGTCAGCTCGTTCCATACACCCACCACCCTTTGTGTAAAAAAGTTACCCCTCAGATTCCTATTAAATCTTTTCCCCTTCACCTTGAACCTATGTCCTCTGGTCCTCGATTCCCCTACTCTGGACAAGAGACTCTCCGATCTATTCCCCCCATGATTTTATACACCTTTATAATAAGATCACCCTACATCTTCCTGCACTCCAAGGAATAGAGTCCCAGCCTGCTCAACATCTCCCAGTAGCTCACACCCTCGAACCCTGGCAACATCCTGAAACAGTTAGACGGGTCCATGGCTAGGACAGGTTTAAAGGGATACAAGCCAAATGCAGGCCGGTGGGACTAGAGTAGGGGTAACCTTTTCCACACAAAGGGTGGTGGGTGTTTGGGGAGATGGTTGGGGCTGGGACTGTAACGACATTTGGACAGGTACAGAGATGGGAAAGGTTTCGAGGGATATTGGGCAAATGTGGTTCAAATGGGACCAGCGTGCATGGGGCATGTTGGTTGTCATGGTTGAGTCTGTGCTGAACGGCCTGTTTGTGCTGAATGACTCCCCCCCCCCCCCCCCCCCCCCCCCCCCCCCCGCCAGGCCGACATTGTCCAGTTACATGGTCGCCTGGTTTGTGGGTGCCCGACCATGCTGATGTTGAACGATGCAGCTTGTCATGGAGTCACGCAGCACGCACACAGGCCCTTCTGCCCAACTTACCAATGCTGACCAACATTTCCCTCCGCACTGGTCCCACCTGAAGGCGTTTGACCCATATCCCACTAAGCCCGTCCTATCCATGTACCTGTCCACGATGGCAGTTAATTTGGAGGTTCTGGAGATACAAGTCAAGTCACTTTTATTTCTATTGCACGTTGACCAAAGTATTTTACATTAGTGGATGTACTAACGTTACACAGCAGTGGTTCATAGATTAAGAACATACATCACTACATACATATAGCCCTCCCTCAGAGGACATCAAGAAAGGCTTGAGAGCAACATTGAGTTTGAAGTGGAATGTGGAAACGGCTCCTTCGGCCTATCCCGTACACTAGTTCTATCCCACACACCGGGAATAATTTACAGAAGCCAATTGCCCTACAAACCTGCGGTACACAAAAGTGCTGGAGAAACTCAGCAGGTGCTGCTGTATCACAGATGCTGTCGCACCCGCTGAGTTGCTCCAGCACTTTTGTCCACCTTCGATTTTCCAGCATCTGCAGTTCCTTCTTAAACACCTTGCCCTACAAACCTGCACGCCTTGGGAATGTGGGAGGAAACCGGAGCTCCCGGAGAAAACCCACGCGGTTACAGGGAGAAGGAACAAACTCCATACAGACAGCGCCCGTAGTCAGGATGGAACCTGGGTCCCCTGGCGCTGTGAGGCAGCAACTCTACCCGCTGTGCCAACTCTCACTCTGCCCCCCTTTGCCTTTCGCAGGAGCTGCGGCTGGAAGACTACACGGCCGGCCGGAAGGGCCCGCAGGCCCCCATGGGGGGTGGGGCCGGGCTGTTTGGTGCCTCGACCGCCACCTCCAGCGCAGGCGCCGGGCTGTTTGGCGCCACGCCCGTCAACCCAGCCGGCGGCTTCAACTTCGGCCAGAACAAGACCAGCTTCGGAGCAAGTGAGTTGATGGAGCGCTAGACTGGGTGGCAACCTACCTGCCTGCCTGCCCGCTGGGAGGGGAGGTACTGTGGCATGGTGGGCAATGCACGAGGGTGTAAGCTAGAGGTCGGCAACCCATGGCCCCCGAGCCAAATCTGGCCTGTAACCCAAAATCATCCAGCCCGCAGGCCTGTTTTATTTCAATTGGTTTTCACGACCTGGGAAGTGCAGCCAGTCATGGGGCCGCGAGCTGATCGTGGAACCAGCTAGTCCTGGGGCAGGGGACCTGGGCGTTACAGACAGTCCCGGGGCAGGCGGGCCGACCTGGGAACTGCGGAAAACTCATTGATAAGCACGTAGAAACCAAGTGTCACACTGTGGCGATAGCTGTGGCCCGCCATCCACTCACACACGTGGGTCCTGGCCCCTATGCAGAACAAGGTTGCCTGCCGATCCCTGGTGGAAGCCCCGTCAGTGGCCAGAGGGAATGGTGGTGGTCAGTTTGGGGTTCTGTATTCCGGGTCTTGCGTACAACATGAAGCCCTCCTTCCAGCTTAATTACTCTGCATAGAGGCATAATGTGCAGAACAAGAGTACGGGTGTCAGGGGTTATGGGGCGAAGGCAGGACAATGGGGTTAAGGAGGGAGAGATAGATCAGAGATTAATGATTGAATGGCAGAGTAAACTAGGTGGGCCGAATGGCTATTTCTACTCCTATTCCTTGTACTCTTCGGTCCAACATGCCCACGCCGACCGATCAAGGTGCCCTGTTGAACTAGTTCAGATCCCTTCAAACCATCCCGTCCATAAACCTGTCCAACTACCTTTTAACCTGCATTTATACCTGCCTCAACTACCTCGGTAGACACAGCATGCTGGAGTAACACAGCGGGTGAGGCAGCATCTCTGGAGAGAAGGAAGGGGCGACGTTCTGGGTCGAGACCCTTCTTCACACATTCCTTCTCTCCAGAGATGCTGCCTCACCCGCTGAGTTACTCCAGCATTTTGTGTCTACCTTCGATCTAAACCAGCATCTGCAGTTCTTTCTTGCATATTAGAACGGAGACGAGGAAACACTTTTTCTCACAGAGGATGGTGAGTCTGTGGAATTCTCTGTGGTGGAGACCAGTTCTCTGGATACTTTCAAGAGAGAGCTATATAGGGCTCTTAAAGATAGCGGAGTCAGGGGATATGGGGAGAAGGCAGGAACGGGGTACTGATTGTAAGAAACTTACAAAATTCTTAAGGGGTTGGACAGGCTAGATGCTGGAAGATTGTTCCCGGTGTTGGGGGAGTCCAGAACAAGGGGTCACAATCTAAGGATAAGGGGGAATTCCTTTAGGACCGAGATGAGGAAAACATTCTTTGCACAGAGAGTGGTGAGTCTCTGGAATTCTCTGCCACAGAAGGTAGTTGAGGCCAGTTCATTGGCTATATTTAAGAGGCCGTTAGATGTGGCACTTGTGGCTAAAGGGATCAGGGGGTATGGAGAGAAGGCAGGTACGGGATACTGAGTTGGATGATCAGCCATGATCATATTGAATGGCGGTGCAGACTCGAAGGGCCGAATGGCCTACTCCTGCACCTATGTTTCTATGTTTCCATGATTGGGGATGATCAGCCATGATCACATTGAATGGCGGTGCTGGCTCGAGGGGCTGAATGGCCTACTCCTGCACCTATTGTCTATTGGCTCAACTACCTCCTCAAAGCTTCTTCCACACGGTGTCTCCATCACCCTGTGAGTGGAAGAAGTTGACCCTGTGGTTGCCCATCCGCTCTCTTCTTGAACCTCTGTCTAGTTTTAAACTCCTTTATTTATCCTGTGGGAGAAAGACTGACCATCCACCTTGTTTGTCTATGTCCATCATGATTCTCTACAAGGTCACTGATTAGCTCCATGGGTAACAGGCCCAAGCTGTCCAGTCTCTCGTAACTCCAGCCCTCCTCCCCAAACGACATCCTGGTGAATCTTTTCTGCACCCACTCGAGCTTGATCAAATCCTCAAATCTCTGAAGAAGGGTCTCGAGCCGAAACGTTGCCCATTCCTTCACTCCAGAGATGCTGCCTGTCCCGCTGAGTTACTCTGGCACTTTGCCTTTAATCAGATCCTCACTGTGATACGGTGACCAGAGTGTGGATACTGAATTGTTCTGCACACTCTCTAAACAGATCAGATAATACTCTACATAAATATAATCAAGTCAAACTCCAGTCCAGCAGGTAGAGCAAAGGGGAAGAGACAGAGTTCTCAGCATCGTAGCGCATCAGTTGCAGAGACAAAGTCCAATGTCTGCAATGGGTAGAGGTGAATCGGGCAGCACTCCAGCTTAGTCATAGAGTCACACAGCGTGGAAACAGGCCCTTCGGCCCAGCTTGCCCACACCGACCAACATGCCCCATCCTCACTAGTCCCACCTGCCTGCGTTTGGCCCATATCCCTCCAAACCTGTCCTATCCATGTACCAGTCTAAATGTTTCTTAAAAGTTCTGCCTCAACCACCTCCTCCGGCAGCTCGTTCCATACACCCACCGCCCTCTTTGCGAAAGAGTTACCCCTCAGGACCTCTGCTTCTCGGATTTGCTACCACCTTTCAAACCCTCAGTGCGTGCATGCTGTGTATCGCGGGCACCTAGCGGCCAGGGTAGTAGCATAGTGGAGCTCGTACCGCACGGAAATAGAGGGACGTTTCATCATGATGCACCAATAATGGACAATAGGTGCAGGAGTAGGCCATTCAGCCCTTCGAGCCAGCACCGCCATTCAATGCGATCATGGCTGATCATCCTCAATCAGTACCCCGTTCCTGCCTTCTCCCCATATCCCCTGACTCCGCTATCTTTAAGAGCCCTATCTAGCTCTCCCTTGGTATCCATAAGTGAGGAGTGCTGTGCATTTGAGTGCTGTGCCCTGCCCTATCTCCATGTGTCTCGTACAGTAGAGGAACAGGCCCTTCGGCCCACCATGTCCGTGATGAACATGATGCCAAGACCAACTCTCAGCTACCTGTATCACCCTCCATTCCCCGCATGTCCAACAGTCTCTTACACTATCCTACCTGCCTCCACCACTGCCCCTGGCAGTGTGTTCCAGGGCCCCACTAAGTGTACCTCGCTCATCTCCATTCATCTTTCCCCCTCTCGCCTTGTAGCTACACCCTCTGGTATTAAAGTTTCCACTCTGCGTTAAAGGTTCTGACTGTCTACCCTATAACCATATAACAATTACAGCACGGAAACAGGCCATCTCGGCCCTTCCAGTCCGTGCCGAACACTTACTCTCGCCTAGTCCCATCTACCTGCACTCAGACCATACCCCTCCATGCCTTTCCCATCCATATACCTATCCAATTTATTTTTAAACGATAAAATCGAACCTGCCTCCACCACTTCCACTGGAAATGCATTCCACACAGCCACCACTCTCTGAGTAAAGAAGTTCCCCCTCATGTTACCTCTAAACTTTTAGAAAACATAGAACATAGAAAAATAGGTGCAGGAGTAGGCCATTCGGCCCTTCGAACCTGCACCGCCATTCAATGTGATCATGGCCAATCATCCAACTCAGTATCCCGTACCTGCCTTCTCTCCATACCCCCTGATCCCTTTAGCCACAAGTGCCACATCTAACGCCCTCTTAAATATAGCCAATGAACTGGCCTCAACTACCTTCTGTGGCAGAGAATTCCAGAGACCCACCACTCTCTGTGTAAAGAATGTTTTCCTCATCTCGGTCCTAAAGGAATTCCCCCTTATCCTTAGACTGTGACCCCTTGTTCTGGACTCCCCCAACATCGGGAACAATCTTCCAGCATCTAGCTTGTCCAACCCCTTAAGAATTTTGTAAGTTTCTATAAGATCCCCCCTCAATCTTCTAAATTCCAGCGAGTACAAGCCGAGTCTATCCAGTCTTTCTTCATATGAAAGTCCTGACATCCCAGGAATCAGTCTGGTGAATCTTCTCTGTCCCTTCATTTTGTCCCTTCATTCTCAAATCATGTCCTCTTGTTTGAATCTTCCCTACTCTCAATGGAAAAAACGTATCCACGTCAACTCTATCAAGTCCCCCCTTAACCTTCTGCGCTCCAAAGAATAAAGACCGATCTTGTCCCACCTACCTGTGTTGGCTGGAGAGTGAAGTCACCACAGATCCCCTAATCTTTCGTCTGCGCCTCTCATAAATTTTACGCCTCTAATTTCACCTTTAAAACGCCCTTTTTACGCCTCTAATCTTACGCCTTTTGTCTACGCCTCTCAGAATTTTATATCTATCAGGCCTCCCTACAACCTCTAACGCTCCAGAGAAAGCAACCCAAGTCTGTCCAGCCTCTCCCTGTAGCTGAAACCCTCTAATCCCGGCATCGTTCTGGTAAACCTCCTCGGCACCGTCTCCAAAGCCCCCACATGCTTCCTGTAATGGAGGCGACCAGAACAGCCCGCAATACTCTAGGTCCGTGATGGAGGCTGCTGCCCCCTTGTGACTTGTTCCGTGCATTACGGACAGGCCTGTCCCAATTACCCGATTATATTTTCGCCGGCATAGTCGCAGCGGGTTGCCGAAAATGTTGAAAGTCCAGCGGCCAGAAAAAGGTACGACTCTTTGTGCGACTACTCACGACCACACAGACGTCACCACGCGTGTCGCAGGCTGGCGTCTGTTTGATCACCAGTAGTCGCCCAGAGTCGTACGTATTCTGGTCGCCGCTGGATTTGCAACATGTTGAACATTTTCGGCGGCCTGCTGCGACTATGACGGGTGGCAGCAGTCGCCGGAAAAAATTGCGTAAGTAGGACAGGCCCTTTGCTGTTTCACCCGTTGCATTTCGAGGCATTGATTCTTTTTTTTAACACAAAAATAATTTAAATCAACTATTTACAAAAACGATATGTATAGGTTTATTGGCCAAGTATTCACATACAAGGAATTTGCCTTGGTGCTCCGCCCGCAAGTGACAACATGACATACAGTGACAGGAATGACACTTAAAACATTACACATAAGCCATTAAACACAAGTAGTTAAATGCAGACAAACCCACCACCATAATACAAAATAGAGCAAACATTCTTAAACGCTGAATATTAACTCAGTATTTCCCCATTCTTAGGCATTGATTTTTTTAAAATCAAAAAATGTATTCAATTATTAAAGATAATATTTACAATACAATGAAACAAAACAGAACCCACCGCCATAATACAGGAAGAACAAATATACTAAATAAACTACTATACAACTATGTTACAATAGATGCAGGAGGAGGCCATTCGGCCCGACGAGCCCGCACCACTATTCAATATGATCAGGGCTGATCATCCCCATTCAGTACCCCGTTCCTGCCTTCTCCCCATATCCCCTGACTCCGCTATCTTTAAGAGCCCTATCTAACTCTCTCTTGAAAGCATCCAGAGAACCGGCCTCCACCGCCCTCTGAGGCAGAGAATTCCACAGGCTCACAAATCTCTGTGAGAAAAAGTGTTTCCTCGTCTCCGTTCTAAATGGCTTACCCCTTATTTTTAGTCAGTGGTTCCTGCCTGTAGTGCGTCCAAACCCTTAATAATCTTACACTCCTTGTCAAGGATGCATTGCACCCCCCGCGGTGCCCAGTGCTCCGGAAAACACCCAAGGTGCCGGTGGACAGCGTGTAGTCCCTCTCTAACATCACCCGGGCACGCACGTACCCTCAGAATAGGGGCAGGCAGCCAGCTCGGGCAGAGCTCTCTTCCCCCTGGAGCCGTTACTCACAGATGGCTAGGCCCAGGAGCAACCCAACCAGGACATCCTCGGCCCGACCCTCTCCCCTACGCACAGGGTGTCCAGAGATGAGGATGGTGGGTGTGAAGTGCAGATGGAAGGCAAGGAGCAGCCCCTTTAGGTATTGATTCTTGGTGGGCGGGTCAGGATTGGACACTGGGACGTTGTTGCACGTGGCTGTCTGTCCCCTAACCAGCTCCGACTGGAGTGGGGAGATGCAATTGACTGGGGTTAGACTGTGTAGTGCTGGAGGCTCTTGCATGGAATGGCCTTTGTCATTGTTGTATCATTGTGTGTGAGAATGTGGTCTGGGTAGTGGACAGTGCTGGTGGGTTAGTCAGCATGGTCTGGGTAGTGGACAGTGCTGGCCGGTTAGCCAGCGTGGTCTGAGTAGTGGACAGTACTGGTGGGTTAGCCAGCGTGGTCTGGATAGCGGGCAGTGCTGGTGGGTTAGCCAGCGTGGTCTGAGTAGTGGACAGTGCTGGCCGGTTAGCCAGCGTGGTCTGGGTAGTGGGCAGTGCTGGCCGGTTAGCCAGCGTGGTCTGAGTAGCGGACAGTACTGGTGGGCTAGCCAGCGTGCAGGGAAAGGTTTCATCTTAGTGATCTGAAGCCCTGATCTTTACATTAGTAAAGCTTTACCTCAGAGAGACAGCACGGAAACAAGCGGTTTGGCCCACCGAGTCTGCGCACCCGGAGAAAACCCTAACGTCCACAGGAGGCACGTATAAACTCCGTACAGACAGCACCCGTAGTGAGGATGGAAGCCGTGTGTCTGGCGCTGTGAGGCAGCAGCTCTACCCACTGCGCCACCGTGCCTCCCCCCCTCCCGCTCCAATGGCCTTGTTACTCCTGCTTGCTGAAGCTCAGCATTGTTTTAATCGTGCAGGAGAGAGTTCTTTGGAGGAAGGCGCTGTCACCTGTATTCATGCCTGCAGCCCCGTTACAATTACAGAGAGTCATAGAGGATGGGAACAGGCCCTTCAGCCCGACTCCTCCTTCCCCACCAAGATGTCCCCTCTGTTGGTCCCAATCGGCCCACATCCCTCCCATCCTTTGTTATCCTGGTATCTGTCCCAATATCTTAAATGTTGCAATTGTACTCGAGAAATGGCTGGAACGATGGCAAGTGGCTCTTGGTTCTTGGTTACTTGGTCCTCCAAAATATTCCAACTGGAATTTAAACTGGAGGTGGTGAAGGGAGGGGTTTAGCCAGAGAGGGTTATTGGGAAGAAAGTGCCACTTTAAATGTAGTTGCATCTGGCTGGGCATCCGTGGCTTGGTGGAGATGATTCCATGCTTTAATAGTGCATGGGAAGAACAAATTGCTGTTGGTGATCCTCATGAGCTCTGTAAATGCCAGCCACAATCCCGCAGGTTGGCATGTTAGCAAACTTGTGTTCAACCAGTGCGAGAAAGGGAACATTGGCCATGGGGCAATGGTCAGTTGTTTAGGGCAGGGAAGAGGATGTATCATGTCTGGTTTTTCAAAAGACCTTTCAGGTGCCACAGGAGAGACTGCTGCATGAAGAGACTTGTACAGTTGGGACCTGCAGGAAGGAACTGCAGATGCTGGTTTCAACCGAAGATAGACACAAAAATGCTGGAGTAACTTAGCGGGACAGGCAGCATCTCTGGAGAGAAGGAATGGGTGATTGTGGACGATCAGCCATGATCACACTGAATGGCGGTGCTAGCTCGAAGGGCCGAATGGCCTACTCCTTCACCTATTGTGTATTGAGACCTGAAGAATAGACAATAGACAACACCCGACACGTCACCCATTCCTTTTCTCCAGAGATGATCGTGTTCTGTTGAGTTACTCCAGCATTTTATGTCTATGTGCAGTTGGGATGTTTTACTAACAGGCGCGATGCTTGGGCTGTGTGACAGAAGACGGGTTGTAACGAGTACGTCACATTCAGAGCTGGATACTCACTTCCACAGTGTACTGATGATTCAATGATACTCAGTCAATGATATTTAATTCTTACGCGCTCAGGTAGTGATTTTGCTTTTGTCTTCCATAAAATCTAGTAAAATCATACTATAGGTGTCGCTTCGGGTCGAGACTCTTCTTCAGGCTGAAGAGAGAAGGCAGGAACGGGGTACTGATTGGGGATGATCAGACATGAAGGCTCAAAGGGCCGAATGGCCTACTCCACCTATTGTCTATTGGATGAAAAAGTCCAAATGTAGACACTGTGAAGCGCAGTGTCCTGCCTAACCGAACATGGCACCAGACGCCGGAGTAACTCTGCAGCTCGTCTCTGGTGAACATGGATGGGTGATGTTTCAGGTCTTCATAACCCGAGACGTCACGTACCCATGAGTTACTGCAGCACTTTGTGTCTTTTCCAGGCCTGTTGAACGTGTAAAGCTGTGCGGGAACGCGCCCTGTGAATGGGGGCACGGAGATGGAGACGGGCTGTGGCTGGTGGGTGAAATGCAACGTGAGGGAAGGACGTTTTGTAGTTTGGAGGAAGGATAGAAACAAGAGCGCTTGAACACCTGTAAATGTGCAAAGGCTTGAGAGTGCCTTAGCACAGTGTTAGTTCCGTTTATTGTCCCGTGTACCGAGGTGCAGTGAAAAGCTTTAGTTGCGTACTAACCAGTCAGCAGAAAGACAATACATGATTACAATCGAGCCGTCCACAGTGTACAGGTACATGTACAATGCAATCATGTTTAGTGCAAGGTACAGTCCGATTAAAAAAAAAATAGTCCGACAGTCTCCAATGAGGTTGCTAGAAGTTCAGCCCTGCTCTCTAGTTGGTGAGAGGACGGTCCAGTTGCCTGATAACAGCTGGGAAGAAACTGTCCCTGAATCTGGTGGTGTGTGCGTTCGTTTTCACACTTCTGTACCTCTTGCCCAATGGGAGAGGGGAGAAGAGGGAGTGGCCGGGGTGAGACTGGTGCGTGATGATGCTGCTGGCCTTGCCGAGGCAGCATGAGGTGAACTTGGTCAACATGTTGAAAATCCACAGAGGACAAGAAAGACGCTATGACTCTTTGGGTGACTAGGAGACTACTCCCGCCCATACAGGCGACACCACGGCGTAATGTCGCAGGGTGAAGCTCATATGATCGTGAGTAGTCGCACAAAAAGTCGTACCTTGTTCTGGTCACCGCTGGATTTTCAACATGTTGAAGATTTTCGGCGACATGCAACCACCTATGACAGGTGCCGGCAGTTGCTGAGAAAGTTGCGTGTGGGACAGGCCCATTAGGGTTATAGATATTTGTAGACTATCATTGATGCCGGAGAGTGTGGTTCTCCAGACTCTGGCTGTTGTTCACGGTGCTCGGAGCTCCCTGCACCCCCCGGTTCCCAGAGCCCTGGGCTCGTCGCCCCTTTGTCTGTGCTTCCGATGTGTTACGGCAGCTTGTTCTAAACTCCACATTGAATGAGTGACTTCCTCTCCTCAGACACTGGGCTCCTTTCGAAAGTGGGTATGCTGGGAGCAGGCTGTGGGTCCAGTCTACAGAAACCAGGTAGGGGACTCATCCTGAGGTCAGCAGCTGAGACCGCGGGTAACTGCTCAGTCGCTCGCAAAGCCACGGCAATTTTATTACAGGAGGAAGGAAGCAAGCCACTGCTGCAGACTGACTGACTGACTGCGGTGCCTGGTTCTCCAGGATCCCAACGCAGCTTTGCATCCTCGGTGAAAAACATGCGCTGTTTTGCTCATGCAGCGGCGCCCACCTGCTCTTGCAGCTCCCCCGCTGTTCAACCATGCCCGCATCGCAGCGCAGCACAGCTCCGCCTCTCAGTTCCAGTCGCCGTTGAGTTTACTGTCACGTGTACCGAGGTACAGTGAAAAGCAGCCAGTGGAAAGACAACGCATGATTACAATCGAGCCATTTACAGCGTTATAGATACATAAGGAAGTAACGTTTAGTGAGTAGAGATTTAAGAGAGTGGAACGATTGTAATGTGTGGTTGTAGATCTGCCTCGGTGGCTGGGCGCCATCTTGGAAGCCCTGGCGCATCACCCCGCACTCTGCTGTAGGTCCCACCCTTACACCCTCTTGGTGACCCCTCAACCCTGAGGGCAGAGACAGAGAGAGAGAGAGACACACACACACACACACACACACACACACACTCACACGGGAGAGAGAGAGGGAGACTGCAGATGCTGGAATCCTGAGCACAAAACAGACTGCTGGAGGAGCTCGGCGGCTCAGACAGGGGAATGACCAGGCAACCCTTCAGCCTAATGGAATAGAGGGGAGATGGCTGGTGTGGGGGGGGCATCCAGGTGTGGAGGGCTTGGTCGGGAGAGGCGGCAGGTAGAGGTGTGGGTGGAGAAGACGACCAGATGGGGATTTTAGACATTACAGGTAGAGTGTGGAAACAGACCCTTTGGTCCACAGAGTCCGTGCTGACCAGCGATCACCCGCACACTAACACTGCCCTACACACTAGGGACATGTTACAGGAAGCAATTAATCTACAAATCTGTATGTCTTTAGAATGTGGAGGGAACCAGAGCACCCGGAGAAAACCCACGCGGTCACCGGGAGAACGTGCAAACTCCGTACAGACAGAACCCGCATTCAGGATCAAGCCCGGGTCTGTGGCTCTGTGGGGCAGCAGCTCTACTCGCTGCACCACTGTGCCACCCGGGTTGAGCTCCATCCAGTGAGGGTCCAAAAGGGTCCCAACCCGAAACGTCACCTGTCCACTTCCTTCCACAGGTACTGCCTGACCCGCTGAGTTCCTCCAGCACTTTGTTTTGCTTCTGAATGGTCTTGGCTAGCTTACTCTCGGCACTGGAGCAACTCAGCGGGACATGGCAGCGTCTCTGGAGAGAAAGTCTGGGTGATGTTTTAGGGTCGAGACCCTGCTTCGGACTCTCAGTCACATTCTCGGCACCGATGGGGCAGGAACCACGTGGTGGATGAATAGCAAAGAGACCAAGCAATGGAAACAGCGAGAGTGACGAGGCCTCAGCCACGCCATGAACTGCGCAGCAGATACTGTGGGCAGTTACCCAGGGGTTGAGTGGGGACAATAGATCAGCCATGATTCAACCGCAGACTAGACTCCATGGGCCAACGTCTCCTCCTATGACATAGGGTGGCGGGACTGACGTATGATGAAGGAATAGGTCAACTGGGCTTGTATTCACTGGATTTAGAAGGATGTGAGGGGAATCTCATAGAAACATATATGTTTACGAAAGAACAGCAGATGCTGGAAAAATCGAAGGTAGACAAAAATGCTGGAGAAACTCAGCGGGTGAGGCAGCGTCTATGGAGCGAAGGAATAGGCGACGTTTCGGGTCGAGAGCCTTCTTCAGACTGATGTGGGGATGGGGGGGGTGAGAAGAAGAAGGGAAGAGGAGGAGACAGTGGGCTGTGGGAGAGCTGGGGAGGGGAAGGAGGGAGAAAGCAGGGACTACCTGAAATTGGAGAAGTCAATGTTCATACCGCTGGGCTGTTCCTCCAATTTGCGGTGGGACTCATCCTGGCCATGGAGGAGGCCCAGGACAGAGAGGTCAGATTCGGAATGGGAGGGGGTGTAAACTACCCAAGCGAAATATGAGGTGCTGCTCTTCCAATTTGCGGTGGGACTCACTCTGACCATGGAGGAGGCCCAGGCCAGAAAGGTTGGATTGGGAGGGGGAGTTGAAGTGCTGAGTCACCGGGAGATCAGGTTGGTTATTGCGAATTGAGCGGAGGTGTTGGGTGAAGCGATCGCCAAGCCTGCGCTTGGTCTCACCGATGTAGAGCAGCTGACACCTAGAGCAGCGGATGCAGTAGATGAGGTTGGAGGAGGTGCAGGTGAACCTCTGCCTCACCTGGAACGACTGCTTGGATCCTTGGATGGAGTCGAGGGGAGAGGACAAGTGTAGCATTTCCTGCTACTTATAGATGAGGCTCTCACTGCCTGTTCTTGAGCCTGAATGACTAGCCTGAGATTGGGGCTGTCATTCCAGTCCAAAGAAGGGTCTCGGCTCGAAATGGCACCAATTCCTTTTCTCAAGAGATGGTGTCTGACCAGCTGGGTTACTGCATTCCAGACTCTCTGGTCTAGTTGTCACAGTCCCCCTACACGTTGGTTCCAGGGTTGTCCACCAAGTGGTCACCTCCAGCTGGATGAGGGTCACGCAGGGCTTGAGAGAGTGGGGCTGACCACTGGACTGTCTGGCCACACAATGACCTCATGGGTGTGGAGCTGGCCACATGCTGACCAGGTGGGAGTGAAGCCCGTGTGCAGGACAACATCACCAGCTTGTTTGGTCCTGAAATTGGAGCAAGGTCTTTTGGGTGTAAAGTTAGGAATATCTTCACACACACAGTAGAAGTTTGCAACTCTTATACAAAGGTGGTTCTTTATTCCTTGAAGCACAAGGTGCTAGCGGGCAATCTTATCGAGGTGAAATCATGATTTAGTAAGGGCATGAAAGGTAACAGGGAGAAGGCAGGAGAATTGGATAGACCAGCTATGATTGAATGGTGGAGTAGACTTGATGGGCCAAAGGGCCTAATGCTGCTCCGATGTCTTGTGAGGGGAATGGACAGGGTGAATCCACAGTTCCATCCTTTCCTCTTCCCCCCCCCCCCCACCCCCTCACGTCCCAGGATAAACAAATCAAAAGCTAGAGGACATAGGTTTAAGGTGAGAGGGGAAAGATTTAATATGGGGAGAAGGCAGGAACGGGGATAATCAGCCATGATCACATTGAATGGCAATGCTGGCTCGAAGGGCCGAATGGCCTACTCCTACTCCTATTGTCTAATGGGATCCTGAGGGGCATCTGTTTCACGCAGAGGGTGGTGGGTGTATGGAATGAGCTGCCAGAGGAGGAAGCTGAGGCAGGGACAGTGACAACATTTGGGACTGTGAGACTGTCTTATGAACAAAGACTGCATAGACTCGGTTTATACTCTTTAGAATTTAGGAGATTGAGGGGGTATCTTATAGAAACTTACAAAATTCTTAAGGGGTTGGACAGGCTAGATGCAGGAAGATTGTTCCTGATGTTGGGGAGGTCCAGGACAAGGGGTCACAGCTTAAGGATAAGGGGGAAATCCTTCAGGACCGAGATGAGAAGGACTTTTTTCACACAGAGAGTGGTGGGTCTCTGGAACTCTCTGCCACAGAAGGTAGTTGAGGCCAGTTCATTGGATATATTTAAGAGGGAGTTAGATGTGGCCCTTGTGGGTAAGGGGATCAGGGGGTATGGAGAGAAGGCAGGTACGGGATAATGAGTTGGATGATCAGCCATGATCATATTGAATGGCGGTGCAGGCTCGAAGGGCCGAATGGCCTACTCCTGCACCTATTTTCTATGTTTCTATGTTTACTTGGATGGGGTCTGGGCCTACTTGGGTGGGGCCTGGGCCTACTTGGGTGGGGTCTGGGCCTACTTGGGTGGGGTCTGGGCCTACTTGGATGAGGTCTGGGCCTACTTGGATGAGGTCTGGGCCTACTTGGGTGGAGTCTGGGCCTACTTGGGTGGGGTCCGGGCCTACTTGGGTGGAGTCTGGGCCTACTTGGGTGGGGTCTGGGCCTACTTGGGTGGGGTCTGGGCCTACTTGGATGGGGTCTGGGCCTACCTGGGTGGAGTGTGGGCCTACTTGGATGGGGTCTGGGCCTACTTGGATGGGGTCTGGGCCTACTTGGGTGGGGTCTGGGCCTACTTGGGTGGGGTCTGGGCCTACTTGGGTGGGGTCTGGGCCTACTTGGAAGGGGTCTGGGCCTACTTGGAAGGGGTCTGGGCCTACTTGGAAGGGGTCTGGGCCTACTTGGATGGGGTCTGGGCCTACTTGGATGGGGTCTGGGCCTACTTGGATGGGGTCTGGGCCTACTTGGATGGGGTCTGGGCCTACTTGGAATGGGTCTGGGCCTGCTTGGAATGGGTCTGGGCCTACTTGGGTGGAGTCTGGGCCTACTTGGAAGGGGTCTGGGCCTACTTGGAAGGGGCCTGGGCCTACTTGGGCCTGGGCCTACTTGGATGGGGTCTGGGCCTACTTGGATGGGGTCTGGGCCTACTTGGGTGGAGTCTGGGCCTACTTGGAATGGGTCTGGGCATGCTTGGGTGGAGTCTGGGCCTGCTTGGGTGGGGTCTGGGCCTGCTTGGGTGGGGTCTGGGCCTACTTGGGTGGGGTCTGGGCCTGCTTGGAAGGGGTCTGGGCCTACTTGGATGGGGTCTGGGCCTGCTTGGATGGGGCCTGGGCCTGCTTGGGTGGGGCCTGGGCCTACTTGGAATGGGGCCTGGGCCTACTTGGAATGGGGCCTGGGCCTACTTGGAATGGGGCCTGGGCCTACTTGGAATGGGGCCTGGGCCTACTTGGAATGGGGCCTGGGCCTACTTGGAATGGGGTCTGGGCCTACTTGGGTGGGGCCTGGGCCTGCTTGGGTGGGGCCTGGGCCTGCTTGGGTGGGGCCTGGGCCTGCTTGGGTGGGGCCTGGGCCTACTAGGATGGGGTCTGGGCCTACTTGGATGAGGTCTGGACCTGCTTGGGTGGGGCCTGGACCTGCTTGGGTGGGGCCTGGGCCTACTTGGATGGGGCCTGGGCCTACTAGGATGGGGCCTGGGCCTACTAGGATGGGGCCTGGGCCTACTAGGGTGGGGCCTGGGCCTACTTGGATGGGTCCTGGGCCTACTTGGATGGGGCCTGGGCCTACTTGGATGGGGCCTGGGCCTACTTGGATGGGGCCTTGGCCTACTTGGATGGGGTCTGGGCCTACTTGGGTGGTGGGACGAGCTTGGGATGGAAGGCCTTTGGCTTCAGTGCCACAATGGTCCCTTTGTCATCGGGCAGCAGCTGTGGCTCTCCGCTGACATCGCACTCTCTGTCTCTCAGGTACGGGTGCCTTCGGCACATCCACTGGCGGCCTCTTTGGGCAGGCGCAGCCCACCGGCAGCCTGTTCGGGACCAAGCCCTTCGGACTGGCCACCACCACACCGAGCACTGGCTTCGGGTTCGGCACCGCCAACACTCTGGGGCAACCCAACACCAGCAGCATGGTGAGTCCATCAGTCATAGGAGCAGAATCAGGCCATTCAGCCCATCGAGACCATGCAGCCCACCGAGGCAACTCCGCCATTCAATCATGGTTCATCATATCTTTCCCTACATGTGATCAATGAAGACAAGCAAACCATATACCGCCTTTACCACTCTATCTACCTAAGTTGCCTCTTTCAAGGAGCTCTTTGGACTTGGACCCCAAGATTCCTCTGTACATCAACTCTGCCCAGTTCATAAGACTTAGGAGCATTCGGCCCATCAAGTCCACTCTGCTATTCAATCAAGGCTGATCTATCTTTCCCTCTAAACCCCATTCTCCTGCCTTCTCCCCATAACCTCTGACACCTGTACCAATCAAGAATCTATCTATCTCTGCCTTAAAAATATCCACTGACTGCCTCCACAGCCTTGTGTGGCAAGGAATTCCACAGATTCACCTCCCTCTGACTAACGAAATTCCTCCTCATTTCCTTTCTAAAGGAACATCCTTTAGTTTTGAGTCTATGGCCTCCAGTTGTAAGGGCCTGTCCCACCAGCATGCAACTCCATGCGATGAGCGCGACCTAACGAGGTCGCTTGAGCCGTCCGGCCTCGCGGGGCCGGTCCCACTTCGATCGCCGGAGTTGTGCGGAGCTGGTCCCGACATCGCATGGGGCTCCGAAAAACTGACCGTGTTCAAAAATTCCGCGCGGCAACGTCCTGTTGGCCCGCAGCTGCCTCGACGCATTACGCACCGCCTCACGTCGTGCCTCCGTGACCCTCTCTGTGTGCCTCCGTATCCCTCTCTGTGTGTGCCTCCGTGACCTTCTCTGCGTGCCTGTGTGTCCCTCTCTGTGTGCCTCCGTGTCTCTCTCTCTGTCCCTCTCTGTCCTTGCGAACTTACCGCGGACATCGCTCCAACTTCATGTCACTTCGCGCCACTCACCCAACCTCCGCGCGGCCGCCGGTTTGGTTGCGCATGCTGGTGGGACTGGCCCTGTACGGGGATCACTCGACCTCAGCGCGACCCCCGCTTCCAGTTTGGTCGCGCTCACCGCATGCAGGTCGCATGCTCGTGGGACAGGCCCTTTAGACTCTCCCACTAATGGAAACATCCTCTCCACATCCACTCAATCCAGGCCTTTCACTATCCTGTATGTTTCCATGAGGCCCCCACTCATTCTTCTATACTCCAGCGAGTACAGGCCCAGTGCCGACAAACGCTCATCATATGCTAACCCACTCATTCCCGGGATCATTTCTTGTAAACCTCCTCTGGACCCTCTCCATCTGGATTCAGATAAGACATCTTGCAACCTCACTGTTTATTGGGTATGGCTGGATAAAACGTAGAAACATAGTAAATAGGTGCAGGAGTAGGCCATTCGGCCCTTCGAGCCTGCACCGCCATTCAATATGATCATGGCTGACCATCCAACTCAGTATCCCGTACCTGCCTTCTCTCCATACCCTCTGATCCCCTTAGCCACAAGGGCCACATCTAACTCCCTCTTAAATATAGCCAATGAACTGGCCTCAACTACCCTCTGTGGCAGAGAGTTCCAGAGACCCACCACTCTCTGTGTGAAAAAAGTCCTTCTCATCTCGGTCCTAAAGGATTTCCCCCTTATCCTTGTTCTGGACTTCCCCAACATCGGGAACAATCTTCCTGCATCTAGCCTGTCCAACCCCTTAAAAATGTTGTAAGTCTCTATAAGATTCCCCCTCAATCTTCTAAATTCTAACGAGTACAAGCCGAGTCTATCCAGTCTTCCTTCATATGAAAGTCCTGCCATACCAGGAATCAGTCTGGTGAACCTTCTCTGTACTCCCTCTATGGCAAGAATGTCTTTCCTCAGATTAGGAGACCAAAACTGTACGCAATACTCCATGTTTGGTCTCACCAAGACCCTCACCAAGACCCCGTACAACTGCAGTAGAACCTCCTTGCTCTTATACTCAAATCCTTTTGCTATGAATGCGAACATACCATTCGCTTTCTTCACAGCCTGCTGCACCTGCATGCCTACTTTCAATGACTGGTGTACCATGACACCCAGGTCTCGTTGCATCTCCCCTTTTCCTAATCGGCCACCATTCAGATAATAGTCTACTTTCCTGTTTTTGCCACCAAAGTGGATAACCTCACATTGCCCCCCCAGCTTTGTGTGATCCGCAAACTTGGAGATGTTGCATTTAATTCCCTCGTCCAAATCATTAATATAAATTGTAAATAGCCGGGGTCCCAACACTGAGCCTTGCGGTACCCCACTAGTCACTGCCTGCCATTCTGACCCGTTTACTCCTACTCTTTGCTTCCGTCTGCCAGCCAGTATCCACATCAATACTGAACCCCCAATACCGTGTGCTTTAAGTTTGTATACTAAGCTCTTATGTGGGACCTTGTCGAAAGCCTTCTGAAAGTCCAGACAACACATCCACTGGTTCTCCCTTATCCACTCTACTAGTTATATCCTCAAAAAATTCTATAAGATTCGTCAGACATGATTTACCTTTCATAAATCCATGCTGACTCTGTCCAATGATTTCACTGCTTTCCAAATGTGAAGCTATCCCATCTTTAATAACTGACTAGCAGTTTCCCCACTACCGATGTTAGACCAACTGGTCTGTCATTCCCCGTTTTCTATCTCCCTCCCTGTTTAAGAAGTGGAGTTACATTAGCTACCCTCCAATCCTCAGGAAGTACTCCAGAATCTAAAGAGTTTTGAAAAATTATCACTAATGCATCCACTATTTCTGGGGCCACTACCTTGAGTACTCTGGGATGCAGCCTATCTGGCCCTGGGGATTTATCGGCCTTTGATCCATTCAATTTACCTAACAACACTTCCCGGCTAACCTGGATTTCACTCAGTTCCTCCATCTCATTTGACCCCTGGTCCCCTGCTATTTCCGGCAGATTATTTATGTCTCCCTTAGTGAAGATAGAACCAAAGTAGTTATTCAATTGGTCTGCCATGTCCTTGTTTCCCATGATCAATTCACCTGTTTCTGACTGCAAGGGACCTACATTTGTTTTAACTAATTTATTTATCTTCACATATCTATAAAAACCTTTGCAGTCAGTTTTTATGTTCCCTGCCAGTTTTCTTTCATAATCTATTTTCCCTTTCCTAATTAAGCCCTTTGTCCTCCTCTGCTGAATTTCTCCCAGTCCTCTGGTATGCTGCTTTTTCTGGCTGATTTGTATGCTTCATCTTTTGTTTTTATACTATCCCTGATTTCCCTTGTTATCCACAGATGCATTACCTTCCCTGATTTATTCTTTTGCCAAACTGGTATGAACAATTGTTGTAGTTCATCCATGCAGTCTTGGCCAGATGTCTATCATACCCTCAAAGTTACCTTTCTTTGAGTTCAGAACCATTGTTCCTGACTTAATTATGTCACTCTCCATCCTAATGAAGAACTCAACCATATTATGGTCACTCTTGCCCAATGGGCCACGCAGAACAAGACTGCTAACTAACCCTTCCTCATTACTCAGTACCCAGTCTAGAATAGCCTGCTCTCTCGTTGGTTCCTCTACATGTTGGTTTAGAAAACTATCCCGCATACATGCCAAGAAATCCTCTTCCTCAGCACCCCTGCCAATTTGATTCACCCAATCTACATGCAGATTGAAGTCACCCATTATAACTGTTTTACCTTTGTTGCATGCATTTCTAATTTCCTGTTTGATGCCATCCCCAACTCCACTACTACTGTTAGGTGGCCTGTACACAACTCCCACTAGCGTTTTCTGCCCCTTAGTATTTCGCAGCTCTATCCATATTGATTCCACATCCTCCAAGCGAATGTCCTTCCTTTCCATTGCGTTAATCTCCTCTCTAACCAGCAACGCTACTCCACCTCCTTTTCCTTTCTGTCTATCCCTCCTGAATATTGAATATCCCTGGATGTTCAGCTCCCAGCCTTGGTCACCCTGGAGCCATGTCTCCGTGATCCCAACTATATCATATTCTGATCCCAACTATATCAAAGGATGTACCTTTGTAAAAACCAAGCAAATCTGAATGTTTAAGAAAGAACTGTGGATGCTGGGAAAATCAAAGGTAGACAAAAATGCTGGAGAAACTCAGCGCGTGAGGCAGCATCTATGGAGCAAAGGAATGGGTTCCTTCGCAATGTAGATGCTGCCTCCCCCGCTGAGTTTCTCCAGCAATTTTGTCTACCTGCAATCAAATCTGAATGAACTATTGCAGTCTGCACCTTCAGATGGATGAAAGATATCCATGCCCAGAGATCCATGCCCGGAGGTCCATGCCCAATGGTCCATGCTCGGTGGTCCATGCCCAATGGTCCATGCCCGGAGATCCATGCCCATTGGTCCATGCCCATTGGTCCATGCCCAATGGTCCATGCCCAGAGATCCATACCCAATGGTCCATGCCCGGAGATCCATGCCCAATGGTCCACGCCCGGAGATCCACGCCCAATGGTCCACGCCCAATGGTCCATGCCTGGAGATCCATGCCCAATGGTCCATGCCCGGAGATCGATGCCCACTGGTCCATGCCCAATGGTCCATGCCCGGAGATCCATGCCCAATGGTCCATGCCCAATGATCCATGCCCGGAGGTCCATGCCCAATGGTCCATGCCCAATGGTCCATGCCAGGCACGTGCCGTCAGGGTAGGCAAGGTAGGCACTGCCTACCCTGACTAAAATTATGAAATGGCAATTTTTAAATATAAATAGTAAAGGCATGGGAGAATTATGCCTGTCTAAGAGATCGATCTCTTAGGTAGGCATAATTCTCCGTGCCTTTCACCCGCAGCGCTTGTAACACGGGAAGCTCTGTGCAGCCCCCGTGCCGTCAGCGCTGCCTGAGCCGTCAGATTCAATGGGAGCTGAAGGCAGCAGAAATTCTGCCTTTGCAGCACTGCGCATGCGCATCATCTTTCTGCGCATGCGCATCGCGAGTTTCTTGGCGGGATGTTCAAATATGGATTGCCATTATTTTAATAGTATCTTAGCAAACAAATGGAGAATGGACTTAATGTACCAATAATGTGGTAAGTGCATTTCTTTGTGCTTTATGTTTTTAAATACTGTAGTTCCCAGGGTGGGGGGAGAGCTCCGTTCACAGTGTTTGGGCAGTCTGGCGTTGTGAAGGAGGGGATCGGGGTCAGTAACCCACTTGCCACGCTCCGGTCTGAGTGCAGGTGAGATGGGACTAGGTGAGAGTAAAAGTGTGTGAGGGGTGAGAAGTCCATGCCGGGTGCCGGCCGGCCGCAGCCACTGTTCAGATTGTTGGGAGCCGGAGCTCAGGGTTCGCCTCTTGAGCTGCTTTGGTGCCCAGGCGTAAGTTGAGGTGGAAGGTGGTCGGGGGGGGGGGGGGGGGGGGCTCGTCTTCTGAAGAAGGATCTCGACCCGCTGAATTACTCCAGCAGTGTTAAAGAAGGAACTGCAGATGCAGCAAAATCGAGCGTACACAAAATTCTGGAGAAACTCAGCGGGTGCAGCAGCATCTATAGAGCGAAGGGATGGGTGACAGGAGGGTCTCGACCTGCTGAAATTCTCCAGCATTTGGATCTAAACATCACCCATCCCTTCCCTCTAGAGATGCGGCCTGTCCCACTGAGTTACTCCAGCTTGTGTGTGTCTATCGTTGAATGGGTGACGTTTCGGGTCGAGACCCTTCTTCGGACTGAAAATAAAACTTGCCTCGCGTGAAGCGGCTTGTAAATTAAAACATAAAAACAAGAAATGCTAGACTCGTTTATGTGCTCCTATTCGTTTACCTGGCCTGTTGCTGTCCTCCCTCGTCCACCGTGAGCGCTGGACAACTCACTGGGTGCAAAACTCCACTGCATTCCGGGCGGAGGGCGATGATCACCCGACTGACCGGCAAGTAGAGGCGGCGGGTCGGTCAAGCCCGGCTCCCCGCCACCGGGATAAACACCACTACTGGAGTAAACTCAGCGGGATCTCTGGAGAAGTCTGAAGTGGGGTCTCGACACGAAATCTCACCCATCCCATCTCTCCAGAGATGCTGCCAGTCCCTCGGAGTTACTCCAGCATTGTCTGTGTCTATGGGTTACACAAAAAGCTGGCGAAACTCAGCGGGTGCAGCAGCATCTAAGGAGCGAAGGAGATAGGCGACGTTTCGGGTCGAGACCCTTCTTGTGTGTGTCTATCTTCGGTGCAAACCAGCATCTGCAGTTCCTTCACAATCCCACACTCTCGGCCCCGGGGGGTGGATGGAGCATCACACGTGGATACAACCCACTCACTGCCCAGACTTGCCCCTCCGGCAGGTCTTTAACCGCGTCCTAAAGCCGTTCGTGTTAAAGAAGGAACTGCAGATGCTGGAGAATCGAGGGTTACACAAAGCTGGAGAAACTCAGCGGGTGCAGCAGCATCTAAGGGGCGAAGGAGATGGGCGACGTTTCGGGTCGAGACCCTTCTTCAGACTCAGTCTCAGTCTGAAGAAGGGTCTCGACCCGAAACGTCGCCAATCTCCTTCGCCCCTTAGATGCTGCTGCACCCGCTGAGTTTCTCCAGCTTTTTGTGTAACCCTCGATTCTCCAGCATCTGCAGTTCCTTCTTTAACACGGAGGGTGAGAGATGTTCAGACGAAGAGCACTGCCAGAGGTGATCAGAAGGCGCTGAAGAGCAGTTGGTTCTGGTGTTGGGTCCCGGTGGCCGCTCGCACCCGAGCTGCTTCTATCCCCGGAAGTGGCGGCCAGTTCTGCTGTCCTTGCGGTGAGTGAGTTTGATATGATCTCTGTCCCCCTCCTTCTCAAAACTTCTCCCTTCTCGCATATTTAACCCCTGCCGCAGGCTCCCCACACGCTGTGAAAGGAACTCCCCCTCCAATTGGACCCTTGAATTAGTATTGTCATTCCATAAGATGACAACTGATTCAACGTCCCGATGTGCTCCCGTTTTTCCCACCATCTCTCCACCTGCCTTCATCCTCCGTCCCCCACCCATTCAGTAATTAAAAAATGAAGGAGATTTAGAACCCTTGGGAAATTTGAATTGTTACTTATTTTTATTTTTTTACGAAGAGAACAATCTGCGCATGCGCGGTTTTAAGATTTTTTTGAAAGCCGGCTGACTGCCTACCCTGAGTAATTACTCACGACACGTGCCTGGTCCATGCCCAATGGTCCATGCCCAATGGTCCATGCCCGGAGATCCACGCCCAATGGTCCATGCCTGGAGATCCATGCCCACTGGTCCATGCCCGGAGATCGATGCCCACTGATCCATGCCCAATGGTCCATGCCCGGAGATCCACGCCCAATGGTCCATGCCTGGAGATCCATGCCCACTGGTCCATGCCCGGAGATCGATGCCCACTGATCCATGCCCAATGGTCCATGCCCGGAGGTCCATGCCCGGAGGGCCATGCCCAATGGTCCATGCCCAATGGTCCATGCCCGGAGGTCCATGCCCAATGGTCCATGCCCGGAGGTCCATGCCCGGAGGTCCATGCCCGGAGGTCCATGCCCAATGGTCCATGCCCAATGGTCCATGCCCGGAGGTCAATGCCCGGAGGTCCATGCCCGGAGGTCCATGCCCAATGGTCCATGCCCAATGGTCCATGCCCAATGGTCCATGCCCAATGGTCCATGCCCAATGGTCCACGCCCAGAGGTCCACGCCCAATGGTCCACGCCCAATGGTCCACGCCCGGAGGTCCACGCCCAATGGTCCACGCCCAATGGTCCACGCCCGGAGGTCCACGCCCAATGGTCCACGCCCGGATGTCCACGCCCGGAGGTCCACGCCCAATGGTCCACGCCCGGAGGTCCACGCCCGGAGGTCCACGCCCAGAGGTCCACGCCCAATGGTCCACGCCCAATGGTCCACGCCCGGAGTTCCATGCCCAATGGTCCATGCCCAATGGTCCATGCCCGGAGTTCCATGCCCAATGATACATGCCCAATGGTCCATGCCCGGAGTTCCATGCCCGATGGTCCATGCCCAATGGTCCATGCCCGGAGTTCCATGCCCAATGGTCCATGCCAATGACCCGCGCCCGGAGGTCCGCGCCAATGACCCGTGCCCAATGACCCGCGCCCAGAGATCCACACCCCATGGCCCGCGCCCCATGACCCGCGCCCCATGACCCGCGCCCCATGACCCACACCCCATGACCCGCGCCCAATGACCCGCGCCCAATGACCCGCGCCCAATGACCCGCGCCCAGAGATCCTCACCCAATGACCCGCGCCCAATGACCCGCGCCCCATGACCCGCGCCCAGAGATCCACACCCAATGACCCCCACCCCATGATCCGCGCCCAGAGATCCACACCTAATTACCCGCACCCCATGACCCGCACCCAATGACCCGTGCCCAGAGATCCACACCCAACGACCCGCGCCCAATGACCCGCGCCCAGAGATCCACACCCAACGACCCGCGCCCAGAGATCCACACCCAATGACCCGCACCCAATGACCCGCGCCCAGAGATCCACACCCAACGACCCGCGCCCAATGACCCGCGCCCAGAGATCCACACCCAATGACCCGCGCCCAATGACCCGCGCCCAGAGATCCACACCCAATGACCCGCGCCCCATGACCCGCGCCCCGAGATCCACACCCAATGACCCGCGCCCCGAGATCCACACCCAATGACCCACGCCCAATGACCCGCGCCCAATGGCCCACGCCCAATGACCCGCGCCCCATGACCCGCGCCCCGAGATCCACACCCAATGACCCGCGCCCCATGACCCGCGCCCAATGACCCGCGCCCAGAGATCCACACCCAATGACTCGCGCCCAATGACCCGCGCCCAATGACCCACGCCCAGAGATCCACACCCAATGACCCGCGCCCCATGACCCGCGCCCCATGAACCACGCCCCATGACCCGCGCGCCCCATGACCCGCGCGCCCCATGACCCGCGCGCCCCATGACCCGCGCCCCATGACCCGCGCCCAGAGATCCACACCCAATGACCCGCGCCCCATGACCCGAGCCCCATGACCCGCGCCCAGAGATCCGCGCCCCATGGCCCGCGCCCCATGACCCGCGCCCAATGACCCGTGCCCCGAGATCCACACCCAATGACCCGCGCCCCATGACCCACGCGCAATAACCCGCGCCCCATGGCCCGCGCCCCATGACCCGCGCCCAGTGACCCGCGCCCCGTGACCCGCGCCCAGAGATCCACACCCAATGACCCGCGCCCAATGGCCCACGCCCCATGACTCGCGCCCCATGACCCGCGCCCCATGACCCGCGCCCCGAGATCCACACCCAATGACCCGCACCCAATGACCAGCGCCCCATGACCCGCGCCCCATGGCCCACGCCCAATGACCGGCGCCCCATGACCCGCGCCCAGAGATCCACACCCCATGACCCGCACCCCATGACCCGCGCCCCATGACCCGCGCCCCATGACCCGCGCCCCATGACCCGCGCCCCGAAATCCACACCCAATGACCCGCGCCCCATGACCCGCGCCCCGAGATCCACACCCAATGACCCGCACCCAATGGCCCACGCCCCATGACCCTCGCCCCATGACCCGCGCCCCGAGATCCACACCCAATGACCCGCGCCCCATGACCGGCGCCCCATGACCCGCGCCCAGAGATCCACACCCAATGACCCGCACCCCATGACCCGCGCCCCATGAACCACGCCCAATGACCCGCGCCCAATGACCCAACCCAGGACTTCTTCCTGATGTTCTGGCCAATATCTTGCTCTTCACCCGAGTCATTCCAACAGGCAGATACAGATGCTGGAGTAACTCAGCGGGACAGACAGGCAGCATCTCTGGAGAGAAGGAATGGAATATGTTTTTTTCGGTCTGAAGAAGGGTCTCGAGCCGAAATGTCGGCCATTCCTTCTCTCCAGAGATGCTGCCTGCCTGTCCCGCTGAGTTATTCACATTTATTGTCACTTGAGCTGCAGTGATGTTTGTGTTACCATGCAGCCGTACAATTAACAGAACGATAGAACTTAACAAACGTCCACCACAGTGATCACTGTGATGGAAGGCAATACAGTTCAGTCAGTCGTAGACCAGCACCTGCAGTTCCTTCCAACTCATTCCAACGGGTGACTGGGTGACGATGGGAAAAGGGGAAGTACAGCAGGATCTGGGGGCCCTTGTTCATCAGTCTATGAAAGTAAGCATGTAGGTACAGAAGGCTGTGAAGAAAGCGAATGGCATGTTGGCCTTCATAACACGAGGAGTCGAGTATAGCAGCAAAGAGGTCCTTCTGCAGTTGTACAGGGCCCTAGTGAGACCACACCTGGAGTATTGTGTGCAGTTTTGGTCCCCTAATTTGAGGAAGGACATTCTTGCTATTGAGGGAGTGCAGCGTAGGTTCACCAGGTTAATTCCCAGGATGGCGGGACTGTCATATGCTGAGAGAATGAAGGAGCTGGGCTTGTACACTCTGGAGTTTAGAAGGATGAGAGAGGATCTCATTGAAAGATATAAGATTGTTAAGGGTTTGGACACGCTGGAGGCAGGAAACATGTTCTTGATGTTGGGGGAGTCCAGAACCAGGGGCCATAGTTTAAGAATAAGGGGTAAGCCATTTAGAACGGAGACGAGGAAACACTTTTTCTCACAGAGAGTTGTGAGTCTGTGGAATTCTCTGCCTCAGAGGGCGGTGGAGGCCGGTTCTCTGGATACTTTCAAGAGAGAGCTAGATAGGGCTCTTAAAGGTAGCGGAGTCAGGGGATATGGGGAGAAGGCAGGAACGGGGTACAGATTGGGGATGATCAGCCATGATCACGTTGAATGGCAATACCAGTCTATTGTGCTGGTTGTGGAAGCCTGCAAGTGGCTGATGTTTCCAGCGTTGGAGTAAAAAAAAGACATAGATATGAGGAAAATGCCAGTGCTGGTTTGCAAAACAATTGCTGGATTAAGTCAGCGGGTGAGGCAGCATCTCTGGACAAAATAGGCAGCAGACGTTTAGGGTCAGGACCCATCAGATTGATTGTGGCAGCGGAGAACGGGTCGTGAAACCAGGAACTGCAGCTAGACATTAAATAGTGGAGTAACTCAGCGGGAATAAATGCTGGAGTCATTCAGGCAAAGATCATTTCCCACCCGAAACATCACCTATTCCTTTTCTGCAGAGATGCTGCCTGTCCCGCTGAGTTACTCCAGTATTTTGTGTCTTCCCCCAACATCGGGAACATGTTTCCTGCCTCTAGCGTGTCCAAACCCTTAACGATCTTCTATGTTTCAATAAGATCCCCTCTCATCCTTCTAAACTCCAGAGTGTACAAGCCCAGCCGCTCCATTCTCTCAGCCTATGACAGACCCGCCATCCCGGGAATTAACCATATAACCATATAACAATTACAGCACGGAAACAGGCCCTCTCGGCCCTTCCAGTCCGTGCCGAACATTTAATTTCCCCTAGTCCCATCTACCTGCACTCAGACCATACCCCTCCATTCCCTTCCCGTCCATATATCTATCCACTTTACTTTTAAATGTTAAAATCGATCCTGCCTCCACCACTTCTGCTGGAAGATCATTCCACACAGCCACCACTCTCTGAGCAAAGAAGTTCCCCCTCATGTTACCCCTAAACTTCTGTCCCTTCATTCTCAAGTCATGCCCTCTTGTTTGAATCTTCCCTACCTTCAATGGGAAAAGCTTATCCACGTCAACTCTGTCTATCCCTTTCATCATTTTAAAGACCTCAATCAAGTCCCCCCTTAACCTTCTGCGCTCCAAAGAATAAAGACATAACTTGTTCAACCTTTCTCTGTAACTTAGTTGCTGGAACCCAGGCAACATTCTAGTAAATCTCCTCTGTACTCTCTCTATTTTGTTGACATCCTTCCTATAATTAGGCGACCAAAACTGTACACCATACTCCAGAATTGGTCTTACCAATGCCTTGTACAATTTTAACATTACTTCCCTACTCCTATATTCGATGCTCTGATTTATAAAGGCCAGCACACCAAAAGCTTTCTTTACCACCCTATCTACATGCGATTCCACCTTCAGGAATAGCACAGTTATTCCCAGATCCCTCTGTTCCACAGCATTCCTCAATTCCCTACCATTTACCATGTACATCCTATTTTGATTTGTCCTGCCAAGATGTAGCACTTAGAATTAACCTGATGAACCTACGCTGCACTCCCTCAATAGCAAGAATGTCCTTCTTCAAATAAGGGAATTTTCTTTCCATTCCACTCGTCACTTTAATTTCATGCTTCATGTGTTTTATGACCTATAAAAGGTGTATAGTTGGCCTAGCTGGGATAAATAAAGTTGTATGGTGTAGTACTGTGAGGCTGCTCCGTAGATGAGAGGGCGTTTGGATTTCTCTCACTGCCTGTCCCGTGTGTACCCCGCAGAGTTTATTTGGAACAGGACAAGTGTCTCAGTCCGGAGGGATTTTTGGAACCAACACCAACACCACCGGCACGGCATTCGGTGCCAGCGGCAGCCTGTTTGGCAACGCCAATGCTGCCTTCACCAACGTCAACAACGTAAGTACCGCCGGCTCGTCAGCCACCGCCGTGGGCTCACAGAAACATGGGCGCAAGAGTAGGCCATTCGGCCCTTCCAGCCAGCACCACCATTCAATGTGATCACGGCCGATCATCTAAAACATGTTCCCGATGTTGGGGGAGTCCAGAACCAGGGGCCACAGTTTAGGGATAAGGGGTAAGCCATTTAGAACGGAGACGAAGAAACGCATTTTCTCACAGAGAGTGGCGAGTCTGTGGAATTCTCTGCCTCAGAGGGTGGTGGAGGCCGGTTCTCTGGATACTTTCAAGAGAGAGTTAGATAAAGACAGCTCTTAAAGATAGCGGAGTCAGGGGATATGGGGAGAAGGCAGGAACGGGGTACTGATTGGGGATGATCAGCCATGATCACAGTGAATGGCGGTGCTGGCTCGAAGGGCCGAATGGCCTACTCCTGCACCTATTGTCTATTGTATAGTAAAAGCTTTGTGGGTTAAGTGTCTTCTGTAAATTGTCCTAAGTTTTAGGACAGTACCTGTGTCCAGGTGATCACTGGTTGGCGCAGACTCGGTGGGCTGAGCGGCATATTTTCATGCTGTATCTACACTAAACTAAACGATCACATCTGCCATCACCGTCACTCCTGGCAGCGAGTGCCAGGCACCCACCACCCTGTGTGCGTGACGCATCTGCTTTAAACTTTGCCCCTCTCACCTGAAAGCTATGCTCGGTATTCTTGTATCGGGACGTATCACAGCACGGTTTGGGAACAGCTCCATCCTGGACCGTAAGAAGTTGCAGTGAATTGTGGACGCAGCCCAGACCATCACACAAACCAACCTCCCTTCCATTGACTCCATCTACACCTCACGCTGCCTCGGCAAGGCCGGCAGCATCATCAAGGACCAGTCTCACCCCTGGCCACTCCCTCTTCTCCCCTCTCCCATCTGGCAAGAGGTACAGAAGTGTGAAAACGAACGCGCACACACCTCCAGATTCAGGGACAGTTTCTTCCCGGCTGTTATCAGGCAACTGAACCGTCCTCTCACCAACCAGAGAGCAGTCCTGAACTACTATCTACCTCATTGATGTCCCTCGGACTATTCTTAACCAGACTTTACTGGCTTTACCTTGCACTAAACGTTATTCCCTTATCCTGTATCTGTACACTTTTGGCGGCTCGATTGTAATCATGTATTGTCTTTCCACTGACTGGTTAGCTCGCAACAAAAGCTTTTCACTGTACCTCGGTACACGGGACAATGAACTAAACTGAGCTGAGCCTTTCCACCCTGGGGAACAGCATCTTGCCGGGGTCCACACCCTGCCCTCAGCGACAGTCTGGTGCACACTTTGTTCAGAGTCATCGACCCAACTTGCCCACAGCGGCCAACATGTCCCAGCTACACTAGTCCCAATTGCCTTTGTTTGGTCCACATACCTCCATACCTGTCCCATCCATGTACCTGTCCAACTGTTTCTTAAACGTTGGGATAGTCTACCTCCTCTGGCAGCTCGTTCCATACACCCACCACCCTCTGTGTGGAAAATTTGCCCCTTGGATTTCTATTAAATCTTTTCCCCTTCACCTTAAACCTGTGTCCTCTGGTCCTCGATTCACCTACTCTGGGCAAGAGACTCTGCCCGATCTATTCTTCTCATGATTTTATACACCTCTATAAGATCTCCCCTCATCCTCCTGCGCTCCAAGGAATAGAGACCCAGCCCGCTCAACCTCTCCCTATAGCTCACACCCCTAGTCCTGGCAACGTCCTTGTAAATTTAAGTTGCACTACTCGCATATGGTCTTGGGGCAAGGGGTGGGATAAGACAAGAGTTTTTGCGCAGTTTTCTCACCAGCTGAGGGGTAAAATAGGGATGTGCGCAGGTTTGACCTGAATCCTCAGCCCCGTGTTCTCCTAGTTGTTAGTTTCAGAGAAACACCGCGGGAACAGGCCCTTCGGCCCACCGAGTCTGCGTCGACCAGCAATCCCCGCACACTAATACCACCCTAAACACACTAGGGACAATTTACACTTACACCAAACTAATTAACCCTACAAACCTGCACGTCTTTGGAGTGTGGGAGGAAACCGAAGATCCCGGAGAAAACCCACGCAGTCACGGGGAGAACGTGCAAACTCCGTACAGACAGCACCCGTAGTCGGGATGGAACCCGGGTCTCCGGCGCTGTGAGGCAGCAACTCTACCGCTCCACCACCTTTAGAAAGGAGACGAGGAGGGATTTCTTTGGCCATAGGGTGGTGGATCTGAGGAATTTATTGCTGCAGACGGCTGTGGGGGGCTAGTCATTGGGTATTTTTAAAAGCTCAGGATGACAGGTTCTTGATTAGTACGGGTGTCGGGTTATGAGGGAAGGCAGGAGAATGGGGTTGAGAGGGAAAAATAGGTCAGCCATTAGATTATCAGTAAATTGATGGGTGGAGTAGACTGAATGTGTAGGAAGGAACTGCAGGTGCTGGCTTACACCGAAGATAGACACAAAAAGCTGGAGTAACTCAGCGGGACAGGCAGCATCTCTGGAGAGAAGGAATGGGTGATCGAGGTCTGAAGAAGGGTCTCGTCCCGAAACGTCACCCATTCCTTCTCTCCAGAGATGCTGCCTGTCCCGCTGAGTTGCTCCAGCATTTTGTGTCTAGGTTCTTGATAAGTGCGGGTGTCGGGTTATGGGGAGAAGGCAGGAGAATGGAGTTTAGAGGGGGAAATAGGTCCGCCATCGATTGAGTGGTGCTGCAGACTCAATGGCTGACTGGCCTAATTCTGCTCCCGTCACTAATGATCTCTCTCTCTCTCTCTCTCTCTCTCTCTCTCTCTCCACAGACCCTGTTTGCAGCCAAGCCCGCTGGATTTGGCACAGCGACCACCACCGCTTCCACCTTCGGCACTGCCGGTGCTGGGCTGTTTGGGGCCAAGCCAAACCTGACCATCGGAGCCGGCGCTAACACCTCAAACTTTGGTACGTATGCGGCAGTCTGCGACTTCCTGCATCTCCCCCACCCTGTCCCCAGCCAGCTCTGTCCCCTTTCTACAAGAAACACCCTCACAGGAACCCTCACACTTCCTCACCAAATGTTCCCGATGTTGGGGGCGTCCAGAACCAGGGGCCACCGTTTAAGAATAAGGGGTAGCCATTTAGAACGGAGACGAGGAAACACTTCTTCACAGAGAGTTGTGAGTGTGGAATTCTCTGCCTCAGAGGGCGGTGGAGGCAGGTTCTCTGGATACTTTCAAGAGAGAGCTGGATAGGGCTCTTAAAGATAGTGGAGTCAGGGCATATGGGGAGAAGGCAGGAACGGGGTACTGATTGGGGATGATCAGCCGTGATCACATTGAATGGCGGTGCTGGCTCGAAGGGCCGAATGGCCTACTCCTGCACCTGTTGTCTATTGTCTTCCACCACAAACTACCAGCTCGTGCAGAAGTCAGCACCCCTGGAAATCTCAGCCGGTCGGGCAGCAACTGTGGAGGGAAATGCACAGTTGACATTTGGGATTGAAACCCTCCTTCAAACTGATCGAATGCCAATCCATCTGAAGAAGGGTCCAAACCCATAATGCCATCTGTCTATTCCCCTCCGCAGACGCTGCCTCACCTGCTGAGTTCCTCAAGCACGTTGTTTATCACTGGAGACGCCAGTATCTGCTGCGTCTTGCTGCTAAATCTCCAAAGACCCTCCCTAGTCCAGGTTGACAGTGGTGCAAGACCCTAGTCCCTCGTGCAACCAAACCAGCCAGTGGAGGGTCCTTGTTGTGCAGTGTTCAAGAGCCCGGTGGTTGCTGGGAAGAAGCTGTTGTTGAACCTGGAGGCCACGGTTCTCAGGCTCCTGTACCTTCTTCCCGATGGCAGCCATCCTGCGTGTGTGTGTGGAGCAGACCGGCAAACAGTGCAGCGCCTCATTTTCGACTGCGCTGTCCTCCGCCCCCCTGGTGGTGAGGTAGACCTGACGGCCCTCGACAACAGCACATTGAACTGGCTATAGCGCGTTATATAAGGGCGTTACCTAACCTCTGCTGCCTCAAACCCAAGAAGGAGGAAGAAGTTGAAGGTGCAGAAAAGTGCTGGAGAAACTCAGCGGGTGCAGCAGCATCTATGGGGCGAAGGAAATGGGTGATGTTTCGGGTTGAGACCCATCTCAGTGGGTGAGGCAGCATCTATGGGGCGAAGGAAATGGGTGATGTTTCGGGTTGAGACCCATCTCAGTGGGTGAGGCAGCATCTATGGAGCGAAGGAATAAGTGACGTTTCGGGTCGAGACCCTTCCGGGTCAGTACTCCTGACTCCCACGGCTACCTGGACTACTCTTCCTCCCACCCTGCTTCCTGCAAGGACTCCATCCCCTAAACCCAATTCCTCTGTCTACGCCGCATCTGCTCCCAGGATGAGGTGTTCCACACCAGGTCATCACAAATGTCCTCGTTCTTCAGAGATCGGGGATTCCCCTCCCCCACTATAGATGAGGCTCGCACCAGGGTCTCCTCCATACCCCGTAACACTGCCCTCTCTCCCCATTCCCCCACACACAAGGGCAGAGTCCCCCTGGTCCTCACCTTTCACCCCACCAGCCGGCACATACAACACATAGTCCTCCGCCAGTTTCGCCACCTCCAACGTGACCCCTCCACTCGCCACATCTTCCCATCTCCCCCGTCTGCCTTCCGCAAAGACCGCTCCCTCCGCAACTCCCTTGTCAATTCTTCCCTTCCTTCCTGCTCCACCCCTTCCCCGGGCACTTTCCCTTGCAACCACAAGAGATGCTACACTTGTCCCTTTACCTCCCCCCTCCACTCCTTTCAGGGACCCAAGCAGTCATTCCAAGTCCGACAGAGGTTCACCTGCACCTCCTCCAACCTCATCTACTGCATCCGTTGCTCCAGATGCCAGCTGATCTACATCGGTGAGACCAAGCGGAAGCTGGGCGATCGTTTCGCCGAACACCTCCGCTCGGTCTGTAATAACCAAGCCGACCTCCCGGTGGCTCAGCACTTCAACTCCCCCTCCCATTCCGTATCCGACCTCTCAGTCCTGGGCCTCCTCCACGGCCAGAGTGAGCAACACCGCAAGTTGGAGGAACAGCACCTCATATTCCGCTTGGGGAGTCTGCATCCTCTGGGCTTAAACATTGAATTCACTCAAGTCTGTTAACCATGGCTGCCTCCTCCCCTTCCCACCTCTCCCTCAGCCGTCGCGCTCCTCCTTTTTCCTTTCTTCCCCCCGCCCCCCCCATCAGTCTGAAGAAGGGTTTTGGTCCGAAACGTCGCCTATCTCCTTCGCTCCTTAGATGCTGCTGCACCCGCTGAGTTTCTCCAGCATTTTGTGTACCCTTGATTCTCCAGCATCTGCAGTTCCTTCTTTAACACTTAGATAGAGCAGTTGTGGAGAGGGTGTTACTGCCAGTGGGAGAGTCTAGGACCAGCAGTCACGGCCTCTGAATAAAAGGGCGTATTTTCAGAATGGAGATGCGGGGGAATTTCTTTATCCAGGGGGTGGTGAATCTGAGCAATAAACATCGAGGCAGCTTCTTCTTCTTGCGTATGGCGTGCACAGCCTAAAGTTGGAAGACAACATGTTCTGTTTGATGGTAGACAAAGTACTGGAGAAACCCAGCGGTTTCAGTCTGAAGAAGGGTTTCGGCCCGAAACGTTGCCTATTTCCTTCGCTCCATAGGATGCTGCTGCAGTCCAGTTTCTCCAGCACTTTTGTCTACCTTTGATTTTCCAGCATCTGCAGTTCCTTCTTAAACAAGAAGTTGTTCCCGATGGTAGCAGCGAGATGAGAGTGTGGCCAGCCTGGTGTGGGTCTCTGGCGATGCCGGCTGCCATTTTGAGGCAGCGACTCCTTAATGCTTTGCATGGTGGGGAGGTCAGAACCCGTGATGGGCCGAGCAATGTTCACCTGCTCTCTGTCGACCCCTTGCATGGTGGGGAGGTCAGATCCCACGGGATCCCCAATTCAATAGACAATAGGTGCAGGAGTAGGCCATTTGGCCCTTCGAGCCAGCACCACCATTCAATGTGACCATGGCTGATCATCCCCAATCAGTACCCCGTTCCTGCCTTTCTCCCCATAATCCCTTGACTCCGCTATCTTTAAGAGCCCTATCTAGCTCTCTCTTGAAAGCATCCAGAGAACCGGCCTCCACAGCCCTCTGAGGCAGAGAATTCCACAGACTCACAACTCTCTTCTAAATGGCTTACCCCTTATTCTTAAACTGTGGCCCCTGGTTCTGGACTCCCCCAACATCGGGAACATGTTTCCTGCCTCTAGCGTGTCCAAACCCTTAACAATCTTATATGTTTCAATGATATCCCCTATCATCCTTCTAAACTCCAGACTATACAAGCCCAGCCGCTCCATTCTCTCAGCATATGACAGTCCCACCATCCCGGGAATTAACCTTGTAAACCTACGCTGCACTCCCTCAATAGCAAGAATGTCCTTCCTCAAATTAGGGACCAAAACTGCACACAGGGCCTCAGGAATGTCCGCGCTGACTGCATGGTCCAGCCCAGGAAGCAAGGGCCTGATGTTACCGCCTTGAACCTGCCACGCTCCCGTGTGAATCCAGCGTGGGGTCGGGCAGTGTGACCTGTGGCCCCATTGTGGAGATATGATGAGCGTTTGTCGGCACTGGGCCTGTACTCGCTGGTGTTTAGAAGGATGAGGGGGGGGGCCTCATCGAAACGTACAGAATAGTGAAAGGCCTGGATAGAGTGGATGTGGAGAGGATGTTCCCACTAGTGGGAGAGTCTAGGACCAGAGGTCACAGCCTCAAAATTAAAGGACCTTTCTTCACAAAGAAGATGAGAAGGAATTTCTTCAGTCAGAGGGTGGTGAACCTGAATTCTTTGCCACAGACGGCTGTGGAGGCCACAAGTCAGTGGATATTCTTAAGGGAGATAGATAGATTCTTGATTAGTGCGGGTGTCAGAGGTTATGGGGAGAAGGCAGGAGAATGGAGCTAAGAGGGAGAGATGGTTCAGCCATGAGTGAATGACGGAGTAGACTTGATGGGCCGAATGGCCTAGTTCTGCTCCTATCACCGACGACCTCGTGAAACGCTGATCTGTGCGTCTGCTTTCCCAGGGTTTGGAACCAACGCGGTGACAGGCGGACTGTTTGGGAACAAGCCCGCAGCTGGAGCGCTGGGGACCACCCTCGGGGCTGGCTTTGGTACAGGTGAGAGCGGCGCGGAGGAGTGTGCGGTTTGCCAATCTTTCATGCCCAGGGGGATATGTGGGTGCCCTCCGCCCGGTGGAGGTGGGCTTCTGTGAGGACCTGGGCCTGTACTCGCTAGAATTTAGAATCAGGAAAACAAACGCAATGCTAGCATTTATTTCAGGAGGGCTTGTACACAAACAGGGATGTAACGCTGAGGCTCTATAAGGCGTTGGTCGGGCTGCATTTGGAAAATTGGAGCAATGTTGGGCCCCGTATCTGAGGAAGGATGTGCCGGCTCTGGAGAGGGTCCAGAGGAGGTAGAAGCCCAGGACATTATTAGCCATGGAGAGGGGTGGGGAAGGTGGTTGTCGTGGTTACAGGTGGGTGAGGAGGTGAGGGGGTGGACTGACTGGGCACCCTGTAGGGGGGTGGAGGTTTGGAGGGTAGTACAGAGGGAGGGTGGGGGGAGTGTGGGGGTTGGGAGGGAGGGTGGTACAGGGGAGTGTGGGGGTTGGGAGGGAGGGTGGGGGTTGGGAGGGAGTGTGGGGGTTGGGAGGGAGGGTAGTACAGGGGGAGTGTGGGGGTTGGGAGGGAGGGTAGTACAGGGGGAGTGTGGGGGTTGGGAGGGAGGGTGGGGGTTGGGAGGGAGGGTGGGGGTTGGGAGGGAGTGTGGGGGTTGGGAGGGAGTGTGGGGGTTGGGAGGGAGGGTGGGGGTTGGGAGGGAGGGTAGTACAGGGGAGGGTGGGGGTTGGGAGGGAGGGTAGTACAGGGGGAGTGTGGGGGTTGGGAGGGAGGGTGGGGGTTGGGAGGGAGTATGGGGGTTGGGAGGGAGGGTGGGGGTTGGGAGGGAGGGTGGGGGTTGGGAGGGAGGGTGGGGGTTGGGAGGGAGGGTGGTACAGGGGAGTGTGGGGGTTGGGAGGGAGGGTGGTACAGGGGAGTGTGGGGGTTGGGAGGGAGGGTGGTACGGGGGGGTGTGGGGGTTGGGAGGGAGGGTGGTACAGGGGAGTGTGGGGGTTGGGAGGGAGGGTGGGGGTTGGGAGGGAGGGTGGGGGTTGGGAGGGAGGGTAGTACAGGGGAGTGTGGGGGTTGGGAGGGAGGGTGGTACAGGGGAGTGTGGGGGTTGGGAGGGAGGGTGGTACAGGGGAGTGTGGGGGTTGGGAGGGAGGGTGGGGGTTGGGAGGGAGGGTAGTACAGGGGAGTGTGGGGGTTGGGAGGGAGTGTGGGGGTTGGGAGGGAGGGTGGTACAGGGGAGTGTGGGGGTTGGGAGGGAGGGTAGTACAGGGGGGGTGTGGGGGTTGGGTGGGAGGGTGGTACAGGGGAGTGTGGGGGTTGGGAGGGAGGGTAGTACAGGGGAGTGTGGGGGTTGGGAGGGAGGGTAGTACAGGGGGGGTGTGGGGGTTGGGAGGGAGGGTAGTACAGGGGGGGTGTGGGGGTTGGGAGGGAGGGTAGTACAGGGGGGGTGTGGGGGTTGGGAGGGAGTGTGGGGGTTGGGAGGGAGGGTAGTACAGGGGAGTGTGGGGTTGGGAGGGAGGGTAGTACAGGGGAGTGTGGGGGTTGGGAGGGAGTGTGGGGGTTGGGAGGGAGGGTAGTACAGGTGAGGGGGTTGTGCGTGCAGTGTTCTCTCTAACCGTGGCGCCGTGCCTTGCTTCCTAGCTCTGGGAGCGGGCCAGACCTCCCTGTTCGGCAGCACGCAGCCCAAGCTGGGCATCACGTTGGGAGCCGGTGGATTTGGGACGGGAGCGTTCAACACTGGAACCGCCGGGGTGGGGTTCGGGGCACCGCACGCCGCCGTGTGTAAGTGACCATTCAACCCGTGTCCGTTAAACCTCTGCTGCCGGCGGCGGTGGCGGCCCGCCTAGACGCACGTCCCCCTCACTGCCCATTGCTGTCAGCACAGTCTGCTCCAGTTATGAATGAATGAATGAATGAAAAGTTTATTTCGGTCATACTTTAAAAAGAACCAAACTTTACAATCTGTGTGAATATGAACCAACACTGTATCCCTTACACACAACGTTCACACAATCAATGACCCAAAAAGGAACAGGCTGAAGCCACAAAGCTTAGTTTTGCCCATCCTGTAGAGGTAGAGAGGTACAGCGCGGAAACAGGCCCGTCCACCCCCACCGAGTCTGCCACGACCAGCCATCCCCGCACACCAACACTATCCCACACGCACACGCGCCCACACGCACACGCGCCCACACGCGTGCGCGCACACACACACACACACACACACACACACACACACACACACACACACACACACACACACACACACACACACACACACACACGGGACAATTTTCATTCACACCAAACCAATTAACCTACAAACCTGCACGACTTTGGAGTGTGGGAGGAAACCGGAGATCTTGGAGAAAACCCACGCAGGTCACAGGGAGAACGTACAAACTCCGTACAGACAGCACCTGTAGTCGGGGTGGAACCCGGGTCCCTGACGCGGTGAGGCAGCAGCTCTACCCGCTGCACCACCGTGCCGCCCCAGATGTTCAGTCCTCACAAAGTTGCAGGTTCTAGGCAGAATCTAAGCAAGACGTCCTGAATGCACTCGGCCTGGCACTGCAGCACGGTGGTGCGGGGACCCTGAGACCCGGGTTCCACCCTGTCTGTGATTACTCTGCAGGGTAGATCTGCTGCCTCACAGCGCCAGAGACCCGGGTTCCACCCTGTCTGTGATCACTTTACAGGGTAGATCTGCTGCCTCACAGCGCCAGAGACCCGGGTTCCACCCTGTCTGTGATCACTTTACAGGGTGGAGCCTCTGCCTCACAGCGCCAGAGACCCGGGTTCCACCCTGTCTGTGATCACTCTGCAGGGTAGAGCCTCTGCCTCACAGCGCCAGAGACCCGGGTTCCACCCTGTCTGTGATCACTCTGCAGGGTAGATCTGCTGCCTCACAGCGCCAGAGACCCGGGTTCCACCCTGTCTGTGATCACTCTGCAGGGTAGAGCCGCTGCCTCACAGCGCCAGAGACCCGGGTTCCACCCTGTCTGTGATCACTTTGCAGGGTCTCGCGTGCATTTCCTCCGGGCGCTCCATTTACCCCCCACTTCCCAAAGACGTGCTTGTTTGTAGCTTAATTAGCCTCTATGTGGGGGTGGGAGATTGCAACCTTCACGCGGGGTCCACCCTGTTTCGACGAATGCAATCAACCTGGCGTGCACGAACAGAAGATCAAACGCAACACATTGCCTTCCAACTTTAGGCTGTGCTCGCCACACGCAAGAAGATGAAGCCTCTATGTTAATTCCTCAGATTCACCACCCATAGAAACATAGACAATAGGTGCAGGAGGAGGCCATTCAGCCCTTCGAGCAGCACCGCCATTCATTGTGATCATGGCTGATCGTCCCCTATCAATAACCCGTGCCTGCCTTCTCCCCATATCCCTTGACTGCACCAGCCCCTAGAGCTCTATCTAACTCTCTCTTAATTCCCCCGCTCGGTCCGCAATAACCAACCCGACCTCCCGGTGGCTCAGCACTTCAACTCCCCCTCCCATTCCGTATCCGACCTCTCGGTCCTGGGCCTCCTCCACGGCCAGAGTGAGCAACACCGCAAGTTGGAGGAACAGCACCTCATATTCCGCTTGGGGAGTCTGCATCCTCTGGGCTTAAACATTGAATTTTCTCAATTCTGTTAACCCTTGCTGTCTCCTCCCCTTCCCACCTCTCCCTCAGCCCTCGGGCCCTGGCATTCCTTCTCTCTCTATCTCCCCCCCACCCAAGTCGCACTAGCTTCTCATTTTCACACTACAAACAGCTTACAATGGCCTGTTTCCTTTATCATCGATACTTTTTTGCAAATCTTTCATTCATTGTTCTTTATCTCTCCACATCACTGTCTATATCTCTCGTTTCCCTGATCCCTGACCAGTCTGAAGAAGGGTCTCGACCCGAAACGTCGCCTATCTCCTTCGCTCCTTAGATGCTGCTGCACCCGCTGAGTTTCTCCAGCCTTTTGTGTACCCTCTCTTAAATCCATCCAGTGATTTGGCCTTCACTGCCCTCTGTGGCAGGGAATTCCATAAATTCACAACTCTCTGGGTGAAAACGTTTTTTCTCACCTCAGTCTTAAATGACCTCCCCTTTATCACCCCCTGGATAAAGAAATTCCCCCGCATCTCCATTCTGAAAATACGTCCTTTTATTCAGAGGCCGTGACTTCTGGTCCTAGACTCTCCCACTGGTGGTAACACCCTCTCCACAACTGCTCTAAGTCTTTCATTCTCTGATAGGTTTCAATAATATCCCCCCCCCCCCCACCCCACCCTCTCAACCTTCTAAATCTATCCCTATTTGATAATGGCTCAGCATCAAGCGCTTGTTTCTCAGCAGGTTCCCATCCTACTGACAGAATCTAGGCATGGCTGCCGTGCGGTGGCGCAGCGGGTAGAGCCACTGCCTCACAGCGCCAGAGATGCTGGACAAACGCAGCGGGTGAGGCAGCATCTATGGAGCGAAGGAATAGGTGACGATTCGGGTCGAGACCCAGAAGGGTCTTGACCAAAACGTCACCTATTCCTTCGCTCCATAGATGCTGCCTCACCCGCTGAGTTGGGTCTCGACCCAAAATGTCACCTGGAGTATTGCGTACAGTTTTGGTCTCCTAATCTGAGGAAAGACATTCTTGCCATAGAGGGGGTACAGAGAAGGTTCACCAGACTGATTCCTGGGATGGCAGGACTTCCATATGAAGAAAGACTGGATAGACTCGGCTTGTACTCACTGGAATTTAGAAAATTGAGGGGGGATCTTATAGAAACTTACAAAATTCTTAAGGGGTTGGACAGGCTAGATGCAGGAAGATTGTTCCCGATGTTGGGGAACTCCAGAACAAGGGGTCACAGTTTAAGAATAAGGGGGAAGTCTTTTAGGAACGAGATGAGAAGATCTTTTTTCACACAGAAGGTAGTTGAGGCCAGTTCATTGGCTATATTTAAGAGGGAGTTGGATGTGGCCCTTGTGGCTAAAGGGATCAGAGGGTATGGTGAGAAGGCAGCTACAGGATACTGAGTTGGATGATCAGCCATGATCATATTGAATGGCAGTGCAGGCTCAAAGGGCGAATGGCCTACTCCTGCACCTATTTTCTATGATTCTATGATTCCATTCCTTCGCTCCATAGATGCTGCCTCACCCGCTGAGTTTCCCCAGCATTTTTAGCTCCCTTCGATTTTTTTCAGCATCTGCAGTTCTTTCTTAAACATAGGTGTTGTACTTATAAGTTCATAAGTTATAGGAGCAGAATTAGGCCATTTGGCCCATCAAGTCTACTCCGCCATTCAATCATGGCTGATCTATCTCTCCCTCCTAACCGCCTAACCCCATTCTCCTGCCTTCTCCATATAACCCCTGGCACCCGCACTAATCAAGAATCAATCTATCTTTGCATTAAAATTACCCATTGGTTGGCCTCCACAGCCATCTGTAGCAATGAATTCCACAGATTCACCACCCTCTGGCTAAATAGATTCCTCCTCATCTCCTTCCTGAAGGAATGTCCTTTAATTCTGTGGCTGTGACCTCTGGACCTAGACTCTCCCACTAGTGGAAACATCTTCTCCTCATCCGCCCAATCCAGGCCTTTCACTATTGAGGAAGTTCTGGTTTTCTGTAGCTGCAGGTTTTTGTCCCCTGAATCGAGCTCTGGTTTTCTGTAGCTGCGGGATCTTGTCCTCTGATTCGAGCTCTGGTTTTCTGTTGCTGTGGGTCCCTGTACCCCGATTCAAGCTCTGGTTTCCTGTTGCTGCAGGTTTTTGTCCCCTGATTCGAGCTCTGGTTTTGTGTTGCTTCGGTAGCTTGTCCCCTGATTCGAGCTCTAGTTTTCTGTGGCTGCGGGTCCCTGTGCCCTGATTCGGGCTCTGGTTTTCTGTAGCTTCGGTATCTTGTCCCCTGATTCGCACTCTAGTTTTCTGTGGCTGCGGGTCCCTGTGCCCTGATTCGAGCTCTGGTTTTCTGTTGCTGCGGGTCCCTGTGCCCTGATTCGGGCTCTAGTTTTCCGTTGCTGCGGGTCCCTGTGCCCTGATTCGGGCTCTAGTTTTCCGTTGCTGCGGGTCCCTGGGCCCTGATTCGGGCTCTAGTTTTCTGTTGCTGCGGGTCCCTGGGCCCTGATTCGGGCTCTAGTTTTCTGTTGCTGCGGGTCCCTGGGCCCTGATTCGGGCTCTAGTTTTCCGTTGCTGCGGGTCCCTGGGCCCTGATTCGGGCTCTGGTTTTCTGTTGCTGCGGGTCCCTGGGCCCTGATTCGGGCTCTGGTTTTCTGTGGCTGCGGGTCCCTGTGCCCTGATTCGAGCTCTGGTTTTCTGTGGCTGCGGGTCCCTGTGCCCTGATTCGGGCTCTAGTTTTCCGTTGCTGCGGGTCCCTGGGCCCTGATTCGGGCTCTAGTTTTCTGTTGCTGCGGGTCCCTGGGCCCTGATTCGAGCTCTGGTTTTCTGTGGCTGCGGGTCCCTGTGCCCTGATTCGGGCTCTAGTTTTCTGTTGCTGCGGGTCCCTGGGCCCTGATTCGGGCTCTAGTTTTCTGTTGCTGCGGGTCCCTGGGCCCTGATTCGGGCTCTAGTTTTCCGTTGCTGCGGGTCCCTGGGCCCTGATTCGGGCTCTGGTTTTCTGTTGCTGCGGGTCCCTGGGCCCTGATTCGGGCTCTGGTTTTCTGTTGCTGCAGGTCTGACGGATCCCACTGCCTCGGCTACACAGCAGGCCGTGCTGCAGCAGCAGCTGAACGCTCTGGCCTACACCCCCTTCGGAGACTCCCCGCTGTTCAGGAACCCTATGGTGGACCACAAGAAGAAGGAGGAGGTAAGCCCCCCCTACTTTCAGAAGGCTTTCGACAAGGTCCCGCATAAGAGATTAGCATACAAACTTAAAGCACACGGTATTGGGGGTTCAGTATTGATGTGGATAGAGAACTGGCTAGCAGACAGGAGGCAAAGGGTAGGAGTAAACGGGTCCTTTTCAGAATGGCAGGCAGTGACTAGTGGGGTGCCGCAAGGCTCAGTGCTGGGACCCCAGCTATTTACAATATATATTAATGATTTGGACGAGGGAATTCAATGCAACATCTCCAAATTTGCAGATGATACCAAGCTGGGGGGTATAGTTAGGTGTGAGGAGGATGCTTGGAGGCTGCAGGGTGATTTGGATAGGCTGAGTGAATGGGCAGATGCATGGCAGATGCAGTATAATGTGGATAAATGTGAGGTTATCCACTTTGGTGGCAAAAACATGAGGGTAGACTATTATCTGAATGGTGGCAGATTAGGTAAGCGGGAGATGCAACGAGACCTGGGTGTCATGGTACACCAGTCATTGAAAGTAGGCATGCAGGTGCAGCAGGCAGTGAAGAAAGCAAATGGTATGTTAGCATTCATAGCGAAAGGATTTGAGTATAGGAGCAGGGAGGTTCTACTGCAGTTGTACAGGGTTTTGGTGAGGCCACACCTGGAGTACTGCGTACAGTTTTGGTCTCCAAATCTGAGAAAAGACATCCTTGCCATAGAGGGGGTACAGAGAAGATTCACCAGACTGATTCCTGGGATGTCAGGACTTTCATATGAGGAAAGATTGGATAGACTCGGCTTGTACTCGATGGAATTTAGAAGATTGAGGGGGGATCTTATAGAAACCTACAAAATTCTTAAGGGGTTGGACAAGCTAGATGCTGGAAGATTGTTCCCGATGTTGGGGGAGTCCAGAACAAGGGGTCACAGTCTAAGGATAAGGGGGAATTCCTTTAGGACCGAAATGAGGAAAACATTCTTTACACAGAGAGTGGTGAGTCTCTGGAACTCTCTGCCACAGAAGGTAGTTGAGGCCAGTTCATTGGCTATATTTAAGAGGGCGTTAGATGTGGCACTTGTGGCTAAAGGGATCAGGGGGTATGGAGAGAAGGCAGGTACGGGATACTGAGTTGGATGATCAGCCATGATCACATTGAATGGCGGTGCAGGCTCGAAGGGCCGAATGGCCTACTCCTGCACCTATTTTCTATGTTTCTATGTTTCTATGTTGTCCTACCTCTAACACAGAAACATAGATAATAGGTGCAGGAGTAGGCCATTCGGCCCTTCCAGCCAGCACCGCCATTCAATGTGATCATGGCTGATCATCCACAATCAGTACCCCGTTCCTGCCTTCTCCCCAGATCCCCTGACTCCGCTATCTTTAAGAGCCCTATCTAGCTCTCTCTTGAAAGCATCCAGAGAACCGGCCTCCACCGCCCTCTGAGGCAGAAAATTCCACAGAGTCACCACTCTCTGTGTGAAAAAGTGTTTTCTCATCTCCATTCTAAATGGCTTACCACTTATTCTTAAACTGTGTGGCCCCTGGTTCTGGACTCCCCCAACATTGGGAACATGTTTCCTGCCTCTAGCGTGTCCAAACCCTTAATAATCTTATATGTTTCAATAAGATCCCCTCTCATCCTTCTCAACTCCAGAGTGTACAAGCCCACTGCTCCATTCTCGCAGCATATGACAGTCCCACCATCCCGGGAATTAACCTGGTGAACCTACGCTGCACTCCCGAGGTAGTCTGAGGGTCTCCAGTGAGATAGATGGGAAGTCGGGGCTGCTCTCTAGTTGGTGGTAGGACGGTTCAGTTGCCTGATAAGAGCCGGGAAGATACTGTCCGTGAATCTGGAGGCCTGCTGGGAGAAGAGGGGTACAGAGGGGAAGGGCTTTCGTGTTCACTGTGATGGTGAATGGCGTGGGTTTAACTTGTCGTCTCCTTGCAGCGGTTGAAGCCAACCAACCCGGCGGCCCAGAAGGCGTTGACCACCCCCACTCACTACAAGCTGACGCCCCGCCCTGCCACCAGGGTCAGGCCGAAAGCCCTGCAGGCCACCGGCTCCACCAAGTCCCAGCTCTTCGACGGACTGGACGATGATGAGCCCACCTCCCTGTCCAACGGCACCTTCCTGCCCAGGTAGGTGGGGGGGGGGGAACATCACGGGAGGGGGGTGCACGGCCTGGTACATCACGGGGGGGGGGGGGTAGATGGGGTTTAGTTTATCAGCGGGAAGGAATGGGTGACGTTTCGGATCAAGACCCTTCTCCACACTAGGGGCAGAACGGTGGTAGAGTCGCTGCCTCACAGCGCCAGAGACCCGGTTTCCATCCCGACTATGGGCGCTGTCTATACGGAGTTTGTACGTTCTCACTGTGACCTGCGTGGGTTTTCTCCGAGATCTTCGGTTTCCTCCCACACTCCAAACGCGTACAGGTTTGTGGGTTAAATGGCTTGGTGTAAATGTGAAAATGGTCCCTAATGGCTATAGGATAGTGTTAATATGTGGGGATCACGGGTTGGTGCGGACCCGGTGGGCCGAAAGGGTTTGTTTTCACGCTGTATTTCTAAGCAAAACTAAACTAGACTCGGGGGGGGGGGGGGGGGGGAACCTTTCCCCTGGCATGCGCCTGAAGAAGGGTCTTAACCTGAAACGTCGCCCATTCCTTCTCTCCAGAGATGCAGGCTGACTCGCTGAGTTAGTCGGGATGGAACCCGGGTCCCTGGCGCTGTGAGGCGGCACGCCTACCCGCAGCGCCACCGTGCCGTCCATATGCACAACGTGAATGCAGAGTGTGTGAAATCACCAGTGGTTTAGATAGGCTGAATGCACAGAGGGTTCTTCAGTTCTAGGAGCTGAATTGGGCCATTCAGCCCATCGTCTATGCCACCATTCAATCATGCTGATCCAACTTTCCCTCTCAACCCCATTTTCCTGCCTTCTCCCCATAACCCCTGACACCCGCACTGATCAAGAATCTGTCAATGTCCGCTTTAAGAATATCCATTGACTTGGCCTCCACAGCCGTCTGTGGCAAAGAATTCTACAGGGTATGAAATTCCCAGGACCATAGATAGGCTGCATACACAGTGTTTGATGCCCCCAGGGCAGAGATAGGATGCATACACAGTGTTTGATGCCCCCAGGGCAGAGATAGGATGCATACACAGTGTTTGATGCCCCCAGGGCAGAGATAGGATGCATACACAGTGTTTGATGCCCCCAGGGCAGAGATAGGCTGCATACACAGTGTTTGATGCCCCCAGGGCAGAGATAGGATGCATACACAGTGTTTGATGCCCCCAGGGCAGAGATAGGCTGCATACACAGTGTTTGATGTCCCCAGGGCCATAGACAGGATGCATACACAGTGTTTGATGCCCCCAGGGCAGAGATAGGATGCATACACAGTGTTTGATGCCCCCAGGGCAGAGATAGGCTGCATACACAGTGTTTGATGCCCCCAGGGCAGAGATAGGATGCATACACAGTGTTTGATGCCCCCAGGGCAGAGATAGGCTGCATACACAGTGTTTGATGCCCCCAGGGCAGAGATAGGATGCATACACAGTGTTTGATGCCCCCAGGGCAGAGATAGGCTGCATACACAGTGTTTGATGCCCCCAGGGCAGAGATAGGATGCATACACAGTGTTTGATGCCCCCAGGGCAGAGATAGGCTGCATACACAGTGTTTGATGTCCCCAGGGCCATAGACAGGCTGCATACACAGTGTTTGATGCCCCCAGGGCAGAGATAGGATGCATACACAGTGTTTGATGCCCCCAGGGCAGAGATAGGCTGCATACACAGTGTTTGATGCCCCCAGGGCAGAGATAGGATGCATACACAGTGTTTGATGCCCCCAGGGCAGAGATAGGCTGCATACACAGTGTTTGATGCCCCCAGGGCAGAGATAGGATGCATACACAGTGTTTGATGCCCCCAGGGCAGAGATAGGCTGCATACACAGTGTTTGATGCCCCCAGGGCAGAGATAGGATGCATACACAGTGTTTGATGCCCCCAGGGCAGAGATAGGCTGCATACACAGTGTTTGATGCCCCCAGGGCAGAGATAGGCTGCATACACAGTGTTTGATGCCCCCAGGGCAGAGATAGGCTGCATACACAGTGTTTGATGTCCCCAGGGCCATAGACAGGCTGCATACACAGGGTATGAAATCCCCAGGGCAGAGATAGGCTGCATACACAGTGTTTGATGTCCCCAGGGCAGAGATAGGCTGCATACACAGTGTTTGATGTCCCCAGGGCAGAGACAGGCTGCATACACAGTGTTTGATGTCCCCAGGGCCATAGATAGGCTGCATACACAGTGTTTGATGTCCCCAGGGCAGAGACAGGCTGCATACACAGTGTTTGATGTCCCCAGGGCCATAGATAGGCTGCATACACAGTGTTTGATGTCCCCAGGGCAGAGACAGGCTGCATACACAGTGTTTGATGCCCCCGGGGCAGAGATAGGCTGCATACACAGTGTTTGATGTCCCCAGGGCAGAGATAGGCTGCATACACAGTGTTTGATGTCCCCAGGGCCATAGATAGGCTGCATACACAGTGTTTGATGCCCCCAGGGCAGAGATAGGCTGCATACACAGTGTTTGATGCCCCCAGGGCCATAGATAGGCTGCATACACAGTGTTTGATGTCCCCAGGGCCATAGATAGGCTGCATACACAGTGTTTGATGTCCCCAGGGCCATAGATAGGCTGCATACACAGTGTTTGATGTCCCCAGGGCCATAGATAGGCTGCATGGCTTATTTATGATCACGTGCATCGAGGTACAATGGGATTCTTTGTTGCGTACAGATCAGTGAGATTAATGCCATACATAAGGGATTGACATCAGTCGATTGATGTCTACTATAAACCCACTGACTCCCACAACTATCTCGACTACACTTCTTCCCACAGTGCTCCCTGCAAAGACTCTATTCCCCTTCTCCACATTCCCCCGTCTACGCCGCATCTGCGCCCAAGACGAGGTGTTCCATACTAGACAATCCGAGATGTCCTCATTCTTTAGGGAACGGGGGTTCCCCTTCCCCCCCCATCATGGATGAGGCCCTCACCCGTGTCTCCTCGGTTACCCGCAGCTCCGCCCTTGTCCGAGTGAGGCTAAACGCAAATTGGAGGAACAGCATCTCAAATTTCACTTGGGCAGCTTACAGCCCAGTGGTATGAATATAGATTCCTCTCACTTCAAGTAGCCCCGGCATTCCCCCCCCCCCCCCCTCCCTCTCTCTCTCTCTCTCTCTCTCTCTCTCTCTCTTTTATCCCTACCCCACCCAAGTTACAGCAGCTTCTCATTCTCATCTAGCAAACAGCCAACAACGGCCCGTTTCCATTATCATCCTGACTTTTTTTGCAGATCTTTCATTCATTGTTCTTTATCTCCCCACATCACCGTCTATATCTCTCATTTCCCATATCCTGAACTAGTCTGAAGAAGGGTCTCGACCCGAAACATCACCCTTCCTTCTCCAGAGATGCTGCCTGTCCCGCTGAGTTACTCCAGCTTTTTCTGTCAACCTACAAACCTGCATGTCTTTGGAATGTGGTCGGAAACTGAGTGCCCGGTGAAACCCACGAGGTCCCAGGGAGAACATGTATACTCCGTACAGACAGGAACAGTAGTCAGGGTGGAACCTGGGTCTCTGGCGCTGTGAGGCAGCAACTCTACCGCTGCGCTCTCCTAAGGAAGCCCTTATCCCTTCTTGGGAAGACTTCCCTGCAGAAACTAATGCTTGCCCGTCCTGTCACCCCGTCTTGTCCACCTGCAGGAAGAGCATCAAGAAGCTGGTGCTGAAGAGCTCGAACACTTCATCACTGTACTCACCAGGACCCGGCAAGGAGCACAACGACTTGGCCTCTCCCCCCGAGTACCCAGAGAATGGCGTGGCGTAAGTACATCTACTGGCACGCAGAGGCTGCTCTAGCTGTCTGTGTGTGTATGACTGGGTGTCTGTGGGTGTGTGCGTGTCTGTGTGTTTGTCTGTGGGTGTGTGACTGGGTGTCTGGGTGTGTGCGTGTCTGTGTGTGAATGGGTGTCTGTGGGTGTGTGCGTGTCTGTGGGTGTGTGCGTGTCTGTGTGTGACTGGGTGTCTGTGGGTGTGTGCGTGTCTGTGGGTGTGTGCGTGTCTGTGTGTGTCTATGGGTGTGTGTGTGACTGGGTGTCTGGGTGTGTGCGTGTCTGTGTGTTTGTCTGTGTGTGACTGGGTGTCTGTGGGTGTGTGTTTGTTTGTGTGTGTGACTGGGTGTGTGCGTGTCTGTGTGTTTGTCTGTGCGTGACTGGGTGTCTGTGGGTGTGTGTTTGTGCGTGACTGGGTGTCTGTGGGTGTGTGTTTGTCTGTGCGTGACTGGGTGTCTGTGGGTGTGTTTGTCTGTGCGTGACTGGGTGTCTGTGGGTGTGTGTTTGTCTGTGTGTGTGTGACTGGGTGTCTGTGGGTGTGTGCATGTCTGTGTGTTTGTTTGTGTGTGTGACTGGGTGTCTGTGGATGTGTGCGTGTCTGTGTGTGACTGGGTGTCTGTGGGTGTGTGCGTGTCTGTGTGTGACTGGGTGTCTGTGTGTTTGTCTGTGGGTGTGTGTGTGACTGGGTGTCTGGGTGTGTGCGTGTTTGTGTGTGACTGGGTGTCTGTGGGTGTGTGTTTGTGTGTGTGACTGGGTGTGTGCGTGTCTGTGTGTTTGTCTGTGTGTGTGACTGGGTGTGTGTGTGTTTGTCTGTGGGTGTGTGTGTGACTGGGTGACTGGGTGTGTGCGTGTCTGTGTTTGTCTGTGCGTGACTGGGTGTCTGTGGGTGTGTGTTTGTTTGTGTGTGTGACTGGGTGTGTGCGTGTCTGTGTGCGTGTCTGTGTGTGACTGGGTGTGACTGGGTGTCTGTGGGTGTGTGCGTGTCTGTGTGTGTGACTGGGTGTCTGTGTGTTTGTCTGTGGGTGTGTGTGTGACTGGGTGTCTGGGTGTGTGCGTGTCTGTGTGTGACTGGGTGTCTGTGGGTGTGTGTTTGTTTGTGTGTGTGACTGGGTGTGTGCGTGTCTGTGTGTTTGTCTGTGTGTGTGACTGGGTGTCTGTGTGTTTGTCTGTGGGTGTGTGTGTGTCTTGTCCGGGGTGAGGGGGGGGGGTCAGTGTGTCGGGCCGTGTGTGTCAGGGTCCGTGTCTTGTCCGGGGGGGTGGGGGGGGGGGTGGGTCAGTGTGTCGGGCCGCGTGTGTCAGGGTCCGTGTCTTGTCCGGGGGGGGGGGGGGGGGGGTGGGTCAGTGTGTCGGGCCGCGTGTGTCAGGGTCCGTGTCTTGTCCGGGGGGGGGTGGGGTGGGGGGGGGGTGAGGGGGGGAGGGTCAGTGTGTCGGGCCGCGTGTGTCAGGGTCCGTGTCTTGTCCGGGGGGGGGGTGGGGTGGGGGGGGGGTGAGGGGGGGGGGGGTCAGTGTGTCGGGCCGTGTGTGTCAGGGTCCGTGTCTTGTCCGGGGTGGTGGGGGGGGGGGGTCAGTGTGTCGGGCCGCGTGTGTCAGGGTCCGTGACTTGTCGGGGGGGTGGGTCAGTGTGTCGGGCCGTGTGTCAGGGTCCGTGTTTTGTCCGGGGGGGTGGGGGGGGTCAGTGTGTCGGGCCGCGTGTGTCAGGGTCCGTGTCTTGTCCGGGGGGGGGGGGGGGTGGGTCAGTGTGTCGGGCCGCGTGTGTCAGGGTCCGTGTCTTGTCGGGGGAGTGGGTCAGTGTGTCGGGACGCGTGTGTCAGGGTCCGTGTCTTGTCGGGGGGGGGGGGGTGGGTCAGTGGGTCAGTGTGTCGGGCCGCGTGTGTCAGGGTCCGTGTCTTGTCGGGGGGGGGGGGGGGGGTGGGTCAGTGGGTCAGTGTGTCGGGCCGCGTGTGTCAGGGTCCGTGTCTTGTCGGGGGGGGGGGGTGGGTCAGTGTGTCGGGCCGCGTGTGTCAGGGTCCGTGTCTTGTCGGGGGGGGGGTGGGTCAGTGTGTCGGGCCGCGTGTGTCAGGGTCCGTGTCTTGTCGGGGGGGGGGGGGGTGGGTCAGTGGGTCAGTGTGTCGGGCCGCGTGTGTCAGGGTCCGTGTCTTGTCGGGGGGGGGGGTGGGTCAGTGGGTCAGTGTGTCGGGCCGCGTGTGTCAGGGTCCGTGTCTTGTCGGGGGGGGGGGGTGGGTCAGTGAGTCAGTGGGTCAGTGTGTCGGGCCGCGTGTGTCAGGGTCCGTGTCTTGTCGGGGGGGGGGGGGGGTGGATCAGTGGGTCAGTGTGTCGGGCCGCGTGTGTCAGGGTCCGTGTCTTTTCGGGGGGGGGGGGGGTGGGTCAGTGGGTCAGTGTGTCGGGCCGCGTGTGTCAGGGTCCATGTCTTGTCTCCGCTGCAGTGAGCAGCAGAGCCGGCTGGAGAGGGAGGATGATGACCACCCGGAGGTGAACAAGTGCTACACCAACACCATCGTGAAGCCCATCCCCCAGACACCGCCGGAGGGGCTGGGGGGCAACAAGCACCAGACCTCGTCGGCCATGGACGACACGATCGCCGAGATGAACCTGCGCAACACCCTCCGCAACGGCACCACCGAGGGCAGCAGTGACGGCACGTCCTGCATCGAGGGCTCGCTGCAAGAGGAGCCCGAGCCCGAGGTCGACGACATGCTGCCGCCACACCCAGCAGGTGAGGGACCAACGGGTGGCACCGCAGCGGGTAGAACTGCTGCCCCACTGTACCCGTACACAGCGGGTAGAACTGCTGCCCCACTGTACCCGTACACAGCGGGTAGAGCTGCTGCCCCAATGTACCCGTACACAGCGGGTAGAGCTGCTGCCCCACTGTACCCGTACACAGCGGGTAGAGCTGCTGCCCCAATGTACCCGTACACAGCGGGTAGAGCTGCTGCCCCACTGTACCCGTACACTGCGGGGGTAGCTGCTGCGCCACTGTACCCACACCACAGCGGGTAGAGCTGCTGCCCCACTGTACCCGTACACAGCGGGTAGAGCTGCTGCCCCACTGTACCCGTACACAGCGGGTAGAGCTGCTGCGCCACTGTACCCATACACAGCGGGTAGAGCTGCTGCCCCACTGTACCCACACCACAGCGGGTAGAGCTGCTGCCCCACTGTACCCGTACACAGCGGGTAGAGCTGCTGCCCCACTGTACCCGTACACAGCGGGTAGAGCTGCTGCCCCACTGTACCCATACACAGCGGGTAGAGCTGCTGCCCCACTGTACCCGTACACAGCGGGTAGAGCTGCTGCCCCACTGTACCCGTACACAGCGGGTAGAGCTGCTGCCCCACTGTACCCGTACACAGCGGGTAGAGCTGCTGCCCCACTGTACCCGTACACAGCGGGTAGAGCTGCTGCCCCAATGTACCCGTACACAGCGGGTAGAGCTGCTGCCCCACTGTACCCGTACACAGCGGGTAGAGCTGCTGCCCCACTGTACCCGTACACAGCGGGTAGAGCTGTTGCCCCACTGTACCCGTACACAGCGGGTAGAGCTGCTGCCCCACTGTACCCGTACACAGCGGGTAGAGCTGCTGCCCCACTGTACCACACCACAGCGGGTAGAGCTGCTGCCCCACTGTACCCACTGTACCACAGCGGGTAGAACTGCTGCCCCACTGTACCCGTACACAGCGGGTAGAGCTGCTGCCCCACTGTACCCGTACACAGCGGGTAGAGCTGCTGCCCCACTGTACCCGTACACAGCGGGTAGAGCTGCTGCCCCACTGTACCCACTGTACCACAGCGGGTAGAGCTGCTGCCCCACTGTACCCGTACACAGCGGGTAGAGCTGCTGCCCCACTGTACCCGTACACAGCGGGTAGAGCTGCTGCCCCACTGTACCCGTACACAGCGGGTAGAGCTGCTGCCCCACTGTACCCACACCACAGCGGGTAGAGCTGTTGCCCCAATGTACCCGTACACAGCGGGTAGAACTGCTGCCCCACTGTACCCACTGTACCACAGCGGGTAGAGCTGCTGCCCCACTGTACCCGTACACAGCGGGTAGAGCTGCTGCCCCACTGTACCCATACACAGCGGGTAGAGCTGCTGCCCCACTGTACCCACACCACAGCGGGTAGAGCTGCTGCCCCAATGTACCCGTACACAGCGGGTAGAGCTGCTGCCCCACTGTACCCGTACACAGCGGGTAGAGCTGCTGCCCCACTGTACCCATACACAGCGGGTAGAGCTGCTGCGCCACTGTACCCGTACACAGCGGGTAGAGCTGCTGCCCCACTGTACCACAGCGGGTAGAGCTGTTGCCCCACTGTACCCATACACAGCGGGTAGAGCTGCTGCCCCACTGTACCCACACCACAGCGGGTAGAGCTGCTGCCTCACAGCGCCACAGTCTCCCGTTTCCAACCTGACCCCAGAGTTGTGACTGCTTCCCGTTTCCCCATTTCAACACACGACAGGTGCAGGAGTAGGCCATTCAGCCCTTCGAGCCAGCACCGCCATTCACTGTGATCATGGCTGATCATCCACAATCAGTACCCCGTTCCTGCCTTCTCCCCATATCCCTGACTCCGCTATCTTTAAGAGCCCTATCTAGCTCCATCTTGAAAGTATCCAGAGAACCGGCCTCCACCGCCCTCTGAGGCAGAGAATTCCACAGACTCACAACTCTCTGTGTGAAAAAGTTTTTCCTCGTCTCTGTTCTAAATGTCCGTCCTCAAATTAGGAGACCAAAACTGCACACAATACTCCAGGTGTGGTCTCTCTAGGGCCCTGTACAACTGCAGAAGGACCACTTTGCTCCTATAAACTCAGGAGGGGGAAAGTTCAAACGTTCCATTCCTTCTCTCCAGAGATACTGCCCATCCCGCTGAGTTACTCCAACTTGTGGCTTCTATCTTCTGTTTAACCCAACATCTGCCGTTCCTTCCTACAGAGTGTAGATGCCGGGATTAGAGGGTTTCAGCTAGTTAGCCGTTTCCGTCTCCTCCCCTTCCTCAGCCCTCGGGCCCATCCTCCTCCTTTTTCCTTTCTTCTCCCCGCCCCCCCACACCCTCCATCAGTCTGAAGAAGTGTTTCGGCCCGAAACCTTGCCTATTTCCTTCACTCCATAGATGCTGCTGCATCTGCTGAGTTTCTCCAGCA
>OY740786.1:711566-867766 GCA_963514005.1 Raja brachyura
GAGAGGAGAGGAGAGGAGAGGAGAGGAGAGGAGAGGAGAGGAGAGGAGAGGAGAGGAGGGGAGAAGAGAGGAGAGGAGAGAAGGGAGGAGAGGAGAGGACAGGAGAGGAAAGGAGAAGAGAGGAGAGAGAGAGAGGAGAGGAGGGGGGAGGAGAGAGAGAGAGAGGAGAGGAGAGGAGTCCCCAACAGTAGCTGGTGGAAGCAGCTCCCAGCTGGAAGATTAAAGTCGGTGTGGGAGGGGCGATGTTTTAAATTCCCTTGCCCCCCCCCCCCCCTCCCCGCCTCTGGACAGAGTCTGCCACCTCTCCCTGGTTTAAAATACATGCTGGCAACACATCATTGCGTGAGATGCCGCAGGAACAAGCTGCCTTGTCGAGCATGTCTCTGTTCCTCTTTAGAACGTACATCGTTGGCACTTTGTCAACCTGCTTCCGAGACTCACACCGTGATTCACAAGCAGCGTTAACCCACACTTGGGAAGGCAGGGAGTCGAAAATAGAACCGGGGGCAGGCCCTTCGGCCCGCATCTTGAGTACAGGAGCAGGGAGGTTCTACTGCAGTTGTACAGGGTTTTGGTGAGGCCACACCTGGAGTATTGTGTACAGTTCTGGTCTACAAATCTGAGGAAAGACATTCTTGCCACAGAGGGAGTACAGAGAAGGTTCACCAGACTGATTCCTGGGATGTCAGGACTTTCATATGAAGAAAGACTGGATAGACTCGGCTTGTACTCGCTAGAATTTAGAAGATTGAGGGGGGATCTTATAGAAACGTACAAAATTCTTAAGGGGTTGGACAGGCTAGATGCAGGAAGATTGTTCCCGATGTTGGGGAGGTCCAGGACAAGGGGTCACAGTCTAAGGATAAGGGGGAAGTCTTTTAGGACCGAGATGAGAAAATCATTTTTCACACAGAGAGTGGTGAGTCTGTGGAATTCTCTGCCACAGAGGGTAATTGAGGCCAGTTCATTGGCTACAAGGTGTGTCCACCCCCCAGGTATAAGGGGGAAATCCTTTAGGACCGAGGTGAGAAGGACTTTTTTCACACAGAGAGTGGTGGGTCTCTGGAACTCTCTGCCACAGAGGGTAGTTGAGGCCAGTTCATTGGCTATATTTAAGAGGGAGTTAGATGTGGCCCTTGTGGCTAAGGGGATCAGAGGGTATGGAGAGAAGGCAGGTACAGGATACTGAGTTGGATGATCAGCCATGATTATATTGAATGGCGGTGCAGGCTCGAAGGGCCGAATGGCCTACTCCTGCACCTAATTTCTATGTTTCTATGTTTCTATCTTCCGTGCTCCACGTACTACTGTACCCACACTGACTCATCAGGAAGGCCGGCTCTGTCCTGGGGGCTGGGGTTGGATTCACAGGAGGGGGTCTTGGAGGGGAGGATGCTCCTCAAACTGCGGAGCATCCTGGACAATACAGCTCACCCCCTCCATGACACACTGGTCAACCTGAGGAGCCCCTTCAGCAACAGACTGGTTCCACCAAGATGCAGCACAGAACGCCACAGGAGATCCTTCTTCCCTGTGGCTATCAAACTGTACAACCCCTCCGCCTTCTAGTCAATAGATAATAGGTGCAGGAGTAGGCCATTCGGCCCTTCGAGCCAGCACCGCCATTCAATGTGATCATGGCTGATCATCCCCAATCTTGTCTCTGGAATTCTCTGCCACAGAAGGTAGTTGAGGCCAGTTCATTGGCTATATTTAAGAGGGCGTTAGATGTGGCCCTTGTGGCTAAAGGGATCAGGGGGTATGGAGAGAAGGCAGGTACAGGATACTGAGATGGATGATCAGCTATGATCATATTGAATGGCGGTGCAGGCTCGAAGGGCCGAATGGCCTACTCCTGTACCTATTTTTCCATGTTTCTATGTTTCTAATCAGTACCCCGTTCCTGCCTTCTCCCCATATCCCCTGACTCCACTATCTTTAAGAGCCCTATCTAGCTCTCTCTTGAAAGTATCCAGAGAACCGGCCTCCACCGCCTTCCAAGGCAGAGAATTCCACAGACTCACAACTCTCTGTGTGAAAAAGTATTTTTCCCCTCTCCGTTCTAAATGGCTTACCCCTTATTCTTAAACTGTGGCCCCTGGTTCTGGCCTCCCCCACCATTGGAACCATGTTTCCTGCCTCTAGCGTGTCCAAACCCTTAATAATCTTATAGTGCATGATCGGCAATAACAATTTACTGTGTAGACATTTTCTTGACTGGATAGCAACCAAACAAAAGGTTTTCATTGTATCTTGGAACACGTGACTATAATAAACTAAACTAAAACTATTGTAGATGGGGCATCTTGGTCGGTTCACAAGCCATAGGAGTAGAATTAGGCCATTCAGCCCATTGGGACTACTCCACCATTCAATCATGGCCGATCTCTGCCTCCTAGTCGAATTTTCCAGTCTTCTCCCCATAACCCTTGACACGCGTTCTAATCAAGAATTTGTCTCGAGTTGAGTTCTTCATTAGGATGGAGAGTGACATTGTTAATTCAGAAACAAGGGTTCTGAACTTAAAGAACGGTAACCTTGAGGGTGTGAGACGTGAATTGGCCAAGATAGACTGGCAATTGATTCTTGAAGGGTTGGCAGTGGATGTGCAATGGAAGTCATTTAAAGACTGCATGGATGAACTACAACAATTGTTCATCCCAGTTTGGCAAAAGGATAAATCAGGGAAGGTAGTGCATCCATGGATAACAAGGGAAATCAGGGATAGTATCAAAACTAAAGATGAAGCATACAAATTAGCCAGAAAAAGCACCCTACCAGAGGACTGGGAGAAATTCAGAGTCCAGCAGAGGAGGACAAAGTGCTTAATTAGGAAAGGGAAAATAGATTATGAAAGAAAACTGGCAGGGAACATAAAAACTGAATGCAAAAATGTTTATAGATATGTGAAGAGAAAAAGATTAGTTAAAACAAATGTAGGTCCCTTGCAGTCAGAAACAGGTGAATTGATCATGGGGAACAGCCAGCATCATCAAGGACCCACACCGTTGTGGCCACACAGTCGTTTCACCATTGTCATCAGGAAGAAGGTACAGGAGCCTGAAAACTGTAACGTCCAGGTTCAGGAACAGCTTCTTCCCCACAGCCATCAGGCTATTAAACACAACGACGAATAAACTCTGAGCTCTGAACTGGAAAAGACTACATTATTATTTCTTATGTGCACTATATTTGTTATTTATTGAGCTTTTTTCTCATGTACAATGTTTATATATTCACATATTGTGTTGTGCTGCAGCAAGCAAGAATGTAATTGTCCCGTCCGGGACATATGACAATAAAACCCTCTCGACTCTTCACTACGGGCCCACCACAGATTTTCCGGCAACTTTGGATCCAGAGCCTTTCTGAATCGTCCATGTTGCTGGACCAACATAGGTCACGGCCTCCGAGAGGAGACCAACGGTACCGGAATGTTCCGCCTAGACTGCCGATGGTCGGCCCCGATATTCGGCAATGGGAACAGATCTGCCGGCTCCGACTGGGCCAGAGTTCCAGGGCCTCGGACGCAGGGAGGCAGATTCGGAAGTCCCAATGTGGTCGAGATCGACCGGCACACCCGGCCTGGTGGCCACATTTTCGGGGGGAAGTCCAGGAGGATTTCAAATGCGCTCTCGTAATTTTGTCCGGGTTAAAAAGGTGCCGGCCCATCAGTTGCCGGAATGTCGGTGTGGGCCTGTTATTTACGTACTTTTACGGGAATGGTCACAGGAATGAGAGGCTTAACCCATGACAAGCGTTTGATGCAACTGGGCCTGTACTCGCTGGAGTCTAGAAGAATAAGGGGGGACCTCATTGAAAAGTACAGAATAGTGAAAGGCCTGGATAGAGTGGATGTGGAGAGGATGTTTCCACCAGTGGGAGAGTCAAGGACTAGAGGGCACAGCCTCAGAATTAAAGGATGTTCTTTTTGGAAGGAGATGAGAGAAATTTCTTTAGTCAGAGGGCGGTGAATCTGTGGGATTAATTGCCACAGACGGCTGTGGAGGCCACAAGTCAGTGGATATATTTAAGGCAGACATAGATAGATTCTTGGGTACACAAAAAGCTGGAGAAACTCAGCTGGTGCAGCAGCATCTAAGGAGCGAAGGAGATAGGCGACATTTCGGGTCGAGATCCTTCTTCAGACCCGATAGATAGATTCTAGATCAGGTCAGGTGTCAGGAGTTATGGGGAGAAGGCAGGAGAATGGGGTTAGGAGGGAGAGATAGATCAGCCATAATTGAATGGCGGGGTAGACTTGATGGGCTGAATGGCCTAATTCTTGCTCCCGTGACTTATTAATTTATGAACGTATGTGCTTTACGCTCTTCCCCACACCCTGCAGGTTAGATAAATAGATGGCAGAAGAGGGCTGGAGCTGTGGGCAGATGTGGTGAAATAGCACCCAAACATACTAGCTCCTCTAGTATCTTTGGTAGCAGCTGCCAATTGCAAGAAGAACAACACCAAAAAAAAATCAGGTTCCGCCGAGATTTGAACTCGGATCGCTGGATTCAGAGTCCAGAGTGCTAACCATTACACCACGGAACCTGCGCTGCTCAGCCAGCCGCTGGGAGGCGTACTTGAGGCTGGTGACCCGCCAAGTCGGGGGAGGGGGGGCGACCTAGCAACAGCCATCCCATTGGCCGGAACGTGAAAGGCGAGCGACCTATAGTGGAGCAAGATGGGCAGTTACACATCTCAGCACACATTGCTGCTTGTAGTGTGCAGTTAAATAAAGTGGCATTTATCCACTCTGTCTATCCCTTTCATCATTTTAAAGACCTCAATCATGTCCCCCCTTAACCTTCTGCGCTCCAGAGAATAAAGACCTAACTTATTCAACCTTTCTCTGTAACTTAGCTGTTGAAACCCAGGCAACATTCTAGTAAATCTCCTCTGTACCCTCTCTATTTTGTTGAAGTTCGTGAATCTTTCCTACCCTCAATGGGAAAAGCTTATCCACGTCAACTCTGTCTATCCCTTTCATCATTTTAAAGACCTCAATCAAGTCCCCCCTTAACCTTCTGCGCTCCATATATATATATATAACATATAACAATTACAGCACGGAAACAGGCCATCTTGGCCTGTCCAGTCCATGCCGAACACCTACTCTCACCTAGTCCCATCTACCTGCACTCAGACTATAACCCTCCATTCCTTTCCCGTCCATATACCTATCCAATTTATTTTTAAACGATAAAATCGTGTGACTTTATTGTCTGAAAGTCGCCTTTCTGATACACAAACTGTCTCCCCTGCTACGTTGATTACACTGCGAGACGGGTTTCCAATTCATTTCAATCTTTGGGTTACACAAAAAGCTGGAGAAACTCAGCGGGTGCAGCAGCATCTGAGGAGCGAAGGAGATAGGCGACGTTTCGGGTCGAGACCCCTTCTTCAGACTGGTCAGGGATGGTCTTTAATCCATTCAATCTTTAATCGTCATTGTGCAGCGTACAGTACAGAGACAACGAAATGCAGTTAGCATCTCCCCCAGAAGAGGGTTCTTGGTTTCTTGGTCCTCCAAAATATTCCAACTGGAATTTAAACTGAAGGTGAAGGGAGGGGTTTCTCCAGAGAGGGTTATTGGGAAGAAAGTGCCCAGTTACTATAAAAATCAACTCAAACACAGTTTATGAGCCATTAAAAAGAAATGATTTAAAAAAGAAAATTACCATTGTCAAATTTTATTCTTTATCAAGAATTAACAGAATTTATGAACTAGCAGAGTTAAAGCATGGAATAATCTCCACCAGGCCACAGTTGCCCAGCCAGATGCAACTACATTTAAAGTGGCACTTTCTCCCCAATAACCCTCTCTGGCTAAACCCCTCCCTTCACCACCTCCAGTTTAAATTCCAGTTGGAATATTTTGGAGGACCAAGTAACCAAGAACCAAGAAGAACAGAATTATGAATCTAGCCCTAAATCACACACACACTGTCACACACACTGTCACACACACACACTGTCACACACACACTGTCACACACACTGTCACACAAACACTGTCACACACACACTGTCACACACACACTGTCACACACACACTGTCACACACACACTGTCACACACACACTGTCACACACACACACTGTCACACACACACACTGTCACACACACACTGTCACACACACTGTCACACACACACTGTCACACACACTGTCACACACACTGTCACACACACACTGTCACACACACACTGTCACACACACACTGTCACACACACTGTCACACACACACTGTCACACACACACTGTCACACACACACAGTCACACACACACTGTCACACACACACTGTCACACACACACTGTCACACACACACTGTCACACACACACTGTCACACACACTGTCACACACACACTGTCACACACACACACTGTCACACACACACACTGTCACACACACACTGTCACACACACACTGTCACACACACACTGTCACACACACTGTCACACACACACTGTCACACACACACTGTCACACACACACTGTCACACACACACTGTCACACACACACACTGTCACACACACACTGTCACACACACACTGTCACACACACTGTCACACACACACTGTCACACACACACTGTCACACACACACTGTCACACACACACACTGTCACACACACACTGTCACACACACACTGTCACACACACACACTGTCACACACACACTGTCACACACACACTGTCACACACACACTGTCACACACACACACTGTCACACACACACTGTCACACACACACACTGTCACACACACACTGTCACACACACACTGTCACACACACACACTGTCACACACACACTGTCACACACACACTGTCACACACACACTGTCACACACACACACTGTCACACACACACTGTCACACACACACTGTCACACACACACACTGTCACACACACTGTCACACACACACTGTCACACACACACTGTCACACAAACAGACTCTCACACACACACTGTCACACACACACTGTCACACACACACTGTCACACACACACACTGTCACACACACACTGTCACACACACACACTGTCACACACACACTGTCACACACACACACTGTCACACACACACACTGTCACACACACTGTCACACACACACTGTCACACACACACTGTCACACACACTGTCACACACACTGTCACACACACACACTGTCACACACACACACACTGTCACACACACTGTCACACACACTGTCACACACACTGTCACACACACACTGTCACACACACTGTCACACACACACTGTCACACACACACTGTCACACACACACACTGTCACACACACACTGTCACACACACTGTCACACACACACTGTCACACACACACTGTCACACACACACTGTCACACACACACACTGTCACACACACACTGTCACACACACACACTGTCACACACACACTGTCACACACACACACACTGTCACACACACACTGTCACACACACTGTCACACACACACTGTCACACACACACTGTCACACACACACACTGTCACACACACACTGTCACACACACACTGTCACACACACACTGTCACACACACACTGTCACACACACACTGTCACACACACACACTGTCACACACACACTGTCACACACACTGTCACACACACTGTCACACACACACTGTCACACACACACTGTCACACACACACACTGTCACACACACACTGTCACACACACACACTGTCACACACACACTGTCACACACACACTGTCACACACACACTGTCACACACACACACTGTCACACACACACACTGTCACACACACACTGTCACACACACACTGTCACACACACACTGTCACACACACACTGTCACACACACACTGTCACACACACACTGTCACACACACACACTGTCACACACACTGTCACACACACTGTCACACACACACTGTCACACACACACTGTCACACACACACTGTCACACACACTGTCACACACACACTGTCACACACACACAGTCACACACACTGTCACACACACACTGTCACACACACACTGTCACACACACACTGTCACACACACACTGTCACACACACTGTCACACACACACTGTCACACACACACTGTCACACACACACAGTCACACACACACTGTCACACACACACTGTCACACACACACTGTCACACACACACTGTCACACACACACTGTCACACACACTGTCACACACACACTGTCACACACACACACTGTCACACACACACACTGTCACACACACACTGTCACACACACACTGTCACACACACACTGTCACACACACTGTCACACACACACTGTCACACACACACTGTCACACACACACTGTCACACACACACTGTCACACACACACACTGTCACACACACACTGTCACACACACACTGTCACACACACACTGTCACACACACTGTCACACACACACTGTCACACACACACTGTCACACACACACACTGTCACACACACACTGTCACACACACACTGTCACACACACACACTGTCACACACACACTGTCACACACACACTGTCACACACACACTGTCACACACACACACTGTCACACACACACTGTCACACACACACACTGTCACACACACACACTGTCACACACACACTGTCACACACACACTGTCACACACACACACTGTCACACACACACTGTCACACACACACTGTCACACACACACTGTCACACACACACACTGTCACACACACACTGTCACACACACACACACTGTCACACACACACACTGTCACACACACTGTCACACACACACTGTCACACACACACTGTCACACACACACACTGTCACACACACACTGTCACACACACACTGTCACACACACACTGTCACACACACACACTGTCACACACACACTGTCACACACACACACTGTCACACACACACTGTCACACACACACACTGTCACACACACACACTGTCACACACACTGTCACACACACACTGTCACACACACACTGTCACACACACTGTCACACACACTGTCACACACACACACTGTCACACACACACACTGTCACACACACTGTCACACACACTGTCACACACACTGTCACACACACACTGTCACACACACTGTCACACACACACTGTCACACACACACTGTCACACACACACACTGTCACACACACACTGTCACACACACTGTCACACACACACTGTCACACACACACTGTCACACACACACTGTCACACACACACACTGTCACACACACACACTGTCACACACACACTGTCACACACACACACACTGTCACACACACACTGTCACACACACTGTCACACACACACTGTCACACACACACTGTCACACACACACACTGTCACACACACACTGTCACACACACACTGTCACACACACACTGTCACACACACACTGTCACACACACTGTCACACACACACTGTCTCACACACACTGTCACACACACACTGTCACACACACACTGTCACACACACACACACTGTCACACACACACTGTCACACACACACTGTCACACACACACTGTCACACACACACTGTCACACACACACACACTGTCACACACACACTGTCACACACACACTGTCACACACACACTGTCACACACACACTGTCACACACACACACACTGTCACACACACTGTCACACACACACTGTCACACACACACTGTCACACACACACACACTGTCACACACACTGTCACACACACTGTCACACACACACTGTCACACACACACTGTCACACACACACTGTCACACACACTGTCACACACACACTGTCACACACACACTGTCACACACACACACACTGTCACACACACACTGTCACACACACACTGTCACACACACACTGTCACACACACACACACTGTCACACACACACTGTCACACACACACTGTCACACACACACTGTCACACACACACTGTCACACACACACTGTCACACACATACTGTCACACACACACTGTCACACACACACACACTGTCACACACACAGTCACACACACACTGTCACACACACACACACTGTCACACACACACTGTCACACACACACACACTGTCACACACACACACACTGTCACACACACACTGTCACACACACACACACTGTCACACACACACACACTGTCACACACACACACACTGTCACACACACACAGTCACACACACACTGTCACACACACTGTCACACACACACTGTCACACACACACTGTCACACACACACTGTCACACACACACACACTGTCACACACACACAGTCACACACACACTGTCACACACACTGTCACACACACACTGTCACACACACACTGTCACACACACACTGTCACACACACACACACTGTCACACACACACACTGTCACACACACACACTGTCACACACACACACTGTCACACACACACAGTCACACACACACTGTCACACACACTGTCACACACACACTGTCACACACACACTGTCACACACACACTGTCACACACACACACTGTCACACACACACAGTCACACACACACTGTCACACACACTGTCACACACACACTGTCACACACACACTGTCACACACACACTGTCACACACACACACACTGTCACACACACACACTGTCACACACACACACTGTCACACACACACACTGTCACACACACACTGTCACACACACACACTGTCACACTGTCACACACACACACACTGTCACACACACACTGTCACACTGTCACACACACACACTGTCACACACACACTGTCACACACACACACACTGTCACACACACAGTCACACACACACTGTCACACACACACACTGTCACACACACACTGTCACACACACACACACTGTCACACACACACACACTGTCACACACACACTGTCACACACACACACACTGTCACACACACACACACTGTCACACACACACAGTCACACACACACTGTCACACACACTGTCACACACACACTGTCACACACACACTGTCACACACACACTGTCACACACACACACACTGTCACACACACACAGTCACACACACACTGTCACACACACTGTCACACACACACTGTCACACACACACTGTCACACACACACTGTCACACACACACACACTGTCACACACACACACTGTCACACACACACACTGTCACACACACTGTCACACACACACAGTCACACACACACTGTCACACACACTGTCACACACACACTGTCACACACACACTGTCACACACACACTGTCACACACACACACACTGTCACACACACACAGTCACACACACACTGTCACACACACTGTCACACACACACTGTCACACACACACTGTCACACACACACTGTCACACACACACACACTGTCACACACACACACTGTCACACACACACACTGTCACACACACACACTGTCACACACACACAGTCACACACACACTGTCACACACACTGTCACACACACACTGTCACACACACACTGTCACACACACACTGTCACACACACACACACTGTCACACACACACAGTCACACACACACTGTCACACACACTGTCACACACACACTGTCACACACACACTGTCACACACACACACACTGTCACACACACACACTGTCACACACACACACTGTCACACACACACTGTCACACACACACACTGTCACACACACACTGTCACACACACACACTGTCACACTGTCACACACACACACACTGTCACACACACTGTCACACACACACACTGTCACACACACACACTGTCACACACACTGTCACACACACACACTGTCACACACACACACTGTCACACACACTGTCACACACACACACTGTCACACACACACTGTCACACACACACACTGTCACACACACACACTGTCACACACACACACACTGTCACACACACACACTGTCACACACACACTGTCACACACACACACTGTCACACACACACTGTCACACACACACACTGTCACACACACACTGTCACACACACACACTGTCACACACACTGTCACACACACACACTGTCACACACACACTGTCACACACACACACTGTCACACACACACACTGTCACACACACACACACTGTCACACACACACACTGTCACACACACACACTGTCACACACACTGTCACACACACACTGTCACACACACACACTGTCACACACACTGTCACACACACACACTGTCACACACACACTGTCACACACACACACTGTCACACACACACACTGTCACACACACACACACTGTCACACACACACTGTCACACACACACTGTCACACACACACACACTGTCACACACACACACACTGTCACACACACACAGTCACACACACTGTCACACACACACTGTCACACACACACTGTCACACACACACTGTCACACACACACACACTGTCACACACACACAGTCACACACACACTGTCACACACACTGTCACACACACACTGTCACACACACACTGTCACACACACACTGTCACACACACACACACTGTCACACACACACACTGTCACACACACACACTGTCACACACACTGTCACACACACACAGTCACACACACACTGTCACACACACTGTCACACACACACTGTCACACACACACTGTCACACACACACTGTCACACACACACACACTGTCACACACACACAGTCACACACACACTGTCACACACACTGTCACACACACACTGTCACACACACACTGTCACACACACACTGTCACACACACACACACTGTCACACACACACACTGTCACACACACACACTGTCACACACACACACTGTCACACACACACAGTCACACACACACTGTCACACACACTGTCACACACACACTGTCACACACACACTGTCACACACACACTGTCACACACACACACACTGTCACACACACACAGTCACACACACACTGTCACACACACTGTCACACACACACTGTCACACACACACTGTCACACACACACTGTCACACACACACACACTGTCACACACACACACTGTCACACACACACACTGTCACACACACACTGTCACACACACACACTGTCACACACACACTGTCACACACACACACTGTCACACTGTCACACACACACACACTGTCACACACACTGTCACACACACACACTGTCACACACACACACTGTCACACACACTGTCACACACACACACTGTCACACACACACACTGTCACACACACTGTCACACACACACACTGTCACACACACACTGTCACACACACACACTGTCACACACACACACTGTCACACACACACACACTGTCACACACACACACTGTCACACACACACTGTCACACACACACACTGTCACACACACACTGTCACACACACACACTGTCACACACACACTGTCACACACACACACTGTCACACACACTGTCACACACACACACTGTCACACACACACTGTCACACACACACACTGTCACACACACACACTGTCACACACACACACACTGTCACACACACACACTGTCACACACACACACTGTCACACACACTGTCACACACACACTGTCACACACACACACTGTCACACACACTGTCACACACACACACTGTCACACACACACTGTCACACACACACACTGTCACACACACACACTGTCACACACACACACACTGTCACACACACACTGTCACACACACACACACTGTCACACACACACTGTCACACACACACTGTCACACACACACACTGTCACACACACACTGTCACACACACACACTGTCACACACACACACACTGTCACACACACACTGTCACACACACACACTGTCACACACACTGTCACACACACACACTGTCACACACACACTGTCACACACACACACTGTCACACACACACACTGTCACACACACACACACTGTCACACACACACTGTCACACACACACACACTGTCACACACACACTGTCACACACACACTGTCACACACACACACTGTCACACACACACTGTCACACACACACACTGTCACACACACACACTGTCACACTGTCACACACACACACTGTCACACACACACACTGTCACACACACACACTGTCACACACACACACTGTCACACACACACACACTGTCACACACACACACACTGTCACACACACACACTGTCACACACACACACACTGTCACACACACACACTGTCACACACACACACACTGTCACACACACACACACACACACACACACTGTCACACCCCCCCGGGTCGGTTCCGGTTCCGGTTACTGGAATGGCCGAAAGAAAATGCCGACGTCCCGCTCCGTTGCGTACCTACGTCACAGGCCACTGGCCCGTCCCGCTCCGCTATTGGATCGCTGGTGGGAAGGAAGTGACGACGGCGCCTCTACCCGGAAGAGGAGCTCGGCGTTGCCGGGGCGACGCGGCAAGATGGCGGCGCCCGAGGAGAGCGAGTGGGAGACGTGGATGATGGAGACTCTGGGCCTGTGAGAGGGAGGAGGCTGGAGGCTGTGAGAGGGAGGAGGCTGGAGGCTGTGAGAGGGAGGAGGCTGGAGGCTGTGAGAGGGAGGAGGCTGGAGGCTGTGAGAGGGAGGAGGCTGGAGGCTGTGAGAGGGAGGAGGCTGGAGGCTGTGAGAGGGTGGAGGGTCTGAGCCTGCGGAGGGCGGAGGGTGGAGGCGTCAGGGCCACAGCTTAAGAATAAGGGGTCGGCCATTTAGGACTGAAAACTCTTATCTCACCAGGGACTCATTTAGAAACATGGAAATAGATGCAGGAGGAGGCCATTCGGCCCTTCGAGCCAGCACCGCCACTCATTGTGATCATGGCTGATCGTCCGCTATCAATAACCCGTGCCTGCCTTCTCCCCATATCCCTTGACTACATTAGCCCCTTAGAGCTCTATCTAACTCTCTCTTAAATCCATCCAGTGATTTGGCGGGGCAGGCATCCAGAGGGAGTCATAGAGTGAAGATACACATAACATTCTGGAGTAACTCAGTGGGAGAGACAGCATCTCTGGAGAGAGGGACTGAGCAATGTTTCAGGGCGAGACCCTTCTCCAGACCTGTCCACAGTGTACAGATTATCTTTTCACCTTCACCTTGAACCTATGTCCTCTGGTCCTCGATTCCCCTACTCTGGGCGAGAGACTCAGTGCATCTACCCGATCTATTCCTCTGGTGATTTTTTATATACCTTCATAAGATCTCCCCTCATCCTCCTGCACTCCATGGAATAGAGACCCAGCCCACTCAACCTCTCCCTACAGCTCACACTCTCTATGTACCCTTTGTACCCTTTGTAAATCCTCTCTGTACCCTTTGAGGGTTGATGACATCTTTCCTTTAACATGGTACCCAGAACTGGGAAGGAGGAGGTTGACGGGGTGGATTGGGGAGCAAAAGGGGATGAGAAGGAGGGGGTGGAGGTTAGATGGAGGGTGAGAATGAAGAAGGTGGGGAGGGTGGAAGCAGAGAGAGAATGGAGGCTGGGAGGACGGAGTGAAGGGATGGAGACGAGGGGAATGTAGGGGGAGGGAATGGATAAACATAGAAAATAGGTGCAGGAGTAGGTCATTTGGCCCTTCGAATCAGCACCGCCATTCAATGTGATCATGGCTGGTCATCCGAAATCAGTACCCCGTTCCTGCTTTCACCCCATATCCCTTGATTCCGTTAGCTCTAAGAGCTAAATCTAACTCTCTCTTGAAAACATCCAGTGAATTGGCCTCCACTGCCTTCTGTGGCAGAGAATTCCACAGATTCACAACTATCTGGGTGAAGATGTTTTTCCTCATCTCAGTCCGAAATGTCCGACGCTTTATTCTTAAACTGTGATAACTGGTCCAATCCCTTAACCATTTTATATGTTTATATAAAATCCCCTCCCATCCTTCTAAATGCCAGTGAATGCAAGCACAGTTGACCCATTCTTTCATCATATGTTAGTCCCGCCATCCCGGGCATTAACCTGGTGAACCTACGCTGCAATAGCAAGAATGTCCTTCCTCAAATTAGGAGTCCGAAACTCAAATCCTCTCGCAATAAAGGCCAACATGCCATTAGGTTTCTTCGCTGCCTGCTGTACCTGCATGCTTACGTTCAGAGGATGTAGGACAGGGTGTAGAGTTGGGAGGAGGAGGTTGATGGATGGATGGGAGGAGGAGGGGGAATGGAGGGCTGGAACCAGAATAGGGTGGAGGGAGAGGGAGAAGGAGGGAGATAATAGAGCCAGGAGGAGGGAGAACATGATGGAGGGGGGGGATGGAGGGGGGGGGGGAAGGGAGGATGGAGGGAGGCAGAATGGGGGAGGAGGGAGAACGAGTAGGGATGGAAGGGGTGGAGGGAGAAAGGGAGAGGATGGAGGGAGGGTGAGAGGAAGGATAGAGGGGGAAGGAGGAGCTAGTACTGAGTGGATGGGCAGAATGCCATCCTGCACCAGCACAACTATCTCCCCGCTGACCGACCATGTTCTGTTTCAGCTACGATGACCTCCATGTGTTTGAACTGCAGGAAGCAACGCGCGTCCTCGAGTGGATTCACAACACAGGTAGGTTATTAATTGCCGTTTTTTATTTTTTATGTTCTCTAGGCCTGGAGAGAGTGGATGTGGAGGGGACGTTTCCACAAGTGAGAGTCTAAGACGAGAGGTCATAGTCTCAGAATTAAGGGACGTCTTTTAGGAGGAATTTACCTTTAGTCAATAGACAATAGGTGCAGGACTAGGCCACCCGGCCCTTCGAGCCAGCGCCGCCACAGTCCGTCAGAGGATGGTGAATCTATGGAATTCATTGCGGTCACGGTGGTGCAGTGGTGGAGTTGCTGCTTTACAGCGAATGCAGCGCCGGAGACCCGGGTTCCATCCTGACTACGGGTGCTTGTCTGTACGGCGTTTGTACGTTCTCCCCGTGACCTGCGGGGGTTTTCTCCGAGAACTTTGGTTTCCTCCCACACTCCAAAGACGTGCAGGTTTGTAGGTTAATTGGCTTGGTATAAATGTAAAAATTGTCCCTAGTGGGTGTAGGATGGTGTTAATAGAAACATAGAAACATGGAAAATAGGTGCAGGAGTAGGCCATTCCGCCCTTCGAGCCTGCACCGCCATTCAATATGATCATGGCTGATCATCCAACTCAGTATCCTGTACCTACCTTCTCTCCATACCCCTGATCCCATTAGCCACAAGGGCCGCATCTAACTCCCTCTTAAATATAGCCAACGAACTGGCCTCAACTACCTTCTGTGGCAGAGAATTCCACAGATTCACCACTCTCTGTGTGAAAAATGATTTTCTCATCTCGGTCGTAAAAGACTTCCCCCTTATCCTTAAACTGTGACCCCTTGTTCTGGAGTTCCCCAACATCGCGAACAATCTTCCTGCATCTAGCCTGTCTAACCCCTTAAGAATTTTGTGAGTCTCTTTGAGATCCCCCCTCAATCTTCTAAATTCCAGCGAGTACAAGCCGAGTCTATCCAGTCTTTCTTCATATGGAAGTCCTGCCATCCCAGGAATCAGTCTGGTGAACCTTCCCTGTACTTCCTCAATGGCAAGAATGTCTTTCCTCAGATTAGGAGACCAAATCTGTACGCAATACTCCAGGTGTGGCCTCACCAAGACCCTGTACAACTGCAGTAGAGCCTCCCTGCTCTCGTACTCAAATCCTTTTGCTAATGTGCGGGGATCGCTGGTTGGCGTGGACCTGGTGGGCCGAAGGGCCTGTTTCCGCACTGTATGTCTGAACTAAATTGCCACAGAAGGCTGTGGAGGCCAAGTCAGTGGATATTTATGATGGAAATTGACAGATTCTTGATTAGTATAGGATTTATGTGGAGAAGGTAGATGAGTGGGGTTAGGAGGGAGAGATAGATCAGCCCTGATTGAATAGTAGCGTAGACTTGATGGGTCGAATGGCCTAATTCTACTCCTGTAACTATCGATGTTTCTATTTTTGAAGTGTACATATTCACTGTTAATTTGATTTTAATTTCAAGGTTTCGTGTACCCTTGTGTGTTGTGACTGTTGGCAGTTTCCCTCCGGGGATGAATAAAGTTCTATCGTATTGTAAGCTGTGTGAATGCGCAGGCTCCCGCAGCCTGGGTCTAACGCTCTCTGCCTGGCAGGTGTGTGCGTCGCTGGCTACGGATCGGGAAGGAGGAACGAAATTCTGCAGCTGGCTCTCCCCCAGAAACTCTCGGCTAAGCAAAAGCAGGTGAGGTGAGCGAGTTCCCCGGGACTGGGTAACAAGGACGGAGCCTGAGAATGGCCCCTGCTCTGTCAGAGCGCCGGTGATACAGGGGCATGTTAAACACCGGGTTGTGTAGGATTTAGAGATACAGCACGGAAACAGGCCCTTTGGCCCACCGAGTCTGCACCGACCAGCGATCCCCGCACACTAACACTATCCTACACACACACTGGGGACAATTTACATTTACACCAAGCCAATTAACCAGCAAACCTGCACGTCTTTGGAGTGCGGGAGGAAACCGACGATCCCGGAGAAAACCCACGCAGGTCACGGGGAGAACGTGCAAACTTCATACAGACAGCACCCGTAGTCGGGATCAAACGAAAAAAGGACATAAACAATAGAAATCGGGTGCAGGAGTAGGCCATTCGGCCCTTCAAGTCAGCACTACTGAGGTAATTCAACGAGTCAGGATGGGTGATGTTTCAGGTCAGGTCTGAAGAACGGTCCTGACCCGAAACGTCACCTATCCATGTTCTCCACAGATGCTGCCTGACCCGCTGAGTTACTCCAGCACTCTGTGAAACGTCACCTATCCATGTTCTCCACAGATGCTGCCTGACCCACTGAGTTACTCCAGCACTCTGTGAAACGTCACCTATCCATGTTCTCCACAGATGCTGCCTGACCCGCTGAGTTACTCCAGCACTCTGTGAAACGTCACCTATCCATGTTCTTCACAGATGCTGCTTGACCCGCTGAGTTACTCCAGCACTCTGTGAAACGTCACCTATCCATGTTCTTCACAGATGCTGCCTGACCCGCTGAGTTACTCCAGCATTTTTGTCTACCTGCATCTGATCCATGTCAGAGGCCGTTGAAAGATCTGACGGTTCGGGGCAGTGAATTTGTTCACGGGATAATTACTGCACCTTACCCAGTGCAAACTCCGTAACCCAGAGATCCATGCAGCGCTCTGTGCAGTTGTGCTCACCCAGGTACAGGAAGGATAACATTAAGTTGGAGAGGGTGCGGGAGAGATTCACCTGGATGTTACCTGGGCATGAGTTACAGGGAGAGGCTGGGTCTTTGTCCTGAGGAGCATAGGAGGCTGAGGGGTGTATGTATATACAGTCTATGGTCTACAGACACACTGTATCATTCCTAACTGTCACTGTATGTCATGTTGTCACGTGGGCGGAGCACCAAGGCAAATTCCTTGTATGTGAATACTTGGCCATAAACTTATTCATTCATATTGTGTTGTGCTGCAGCATGTAATAATGTCATTGTCCTATCTGGGACACATGACAATAAAACTCTCTTGACTTGACCCTATGGAGGTGTACACGATCACATGGGGCACGGCGAACACTCGGGTAGAGGATTCTAAACCTAGAGGGCACAGGGTTAAGGCGAGAGGGGAGAGATTTAAGAGAGACCTCAGGCGGACAATAGTTAATAGACGCAGGAGTAGGCCATTCGTCACCGCCATTCAATGTGATCATGGCTGATCATCCACAATCAGTACCCCGTTCCTGCCTTCTCCCCATATCCCCTGACTCCCCTGTTTCCTCGTCTCTGTTCTAAATGGCTCACCCCTTATTCTTAAACTGCGGCCCTGGTTCTGGACTCCCCCAACATCGGGAACATGTTTCCTGCCTCTAGCGTGTCCAAACCCTTAATAATCTTATATGTTTCAATAAGATCCCCTCTCATCCTTCTAAACTCCAGAGTGTACAAGCCTAGCCGCTCCATTCTCTCAGCATATGACAGTCTACATGACGAGGAACTATTTTATTCGGAGGGTGGTCCATATGGAGTTATAAAGGAGGGAAACTTCACTCTAACAATGTATGGGACAGGTTGGACAGACTTGGATTGTTTTCTCTGGAGCTGTGGAGGTTGAGAGTGAGTTTACTTAATTAGTTTATTGTCACGTGTACCGTGAAAATCATTTGTGTGCTATCCAGTCAGCGGAAAGACAATACATGATTACAAATCAAACAATTATAATCAACCATTGGAAGAATTGAGCGACTGAGCTTGTACACTCAGAGGGGATCTTATTGAAACATATAAGATTATTAAAGGCCCTGTCTCACGGTGCGAGTTGACCCACGAGGTACCCCGTGTGAAAGACTCGTGGTAGTGTACGAGATTTCAAGTTTATGATCAAGTGTTTAACCGAGTTCCCACGGGTATGTCATTGTTGCGATGTTCCAACTTACTCTCCCGAGTTAACAAGTTCCTCTCCCGTTACTCTTGAGCCAACCGTGAAATTACTCCAGCATTTTGTGTCTATCTTTGGGTCAGTCTTTACTGGAGCGAACGAACAGATTATGAAACGTTCCCACGGTAGACTTACGAGTCACTAAGATAAGCGCACGGGCCACTACGTTACTACAACGAGTTTAAATGTTTCCATTTTTAACTTGAAGAGTTAATTTGACTCGTGGAAAAAATCAAACATGTTTGATTTTTTCCACGAGTTAACAAGTTTCCCGAGTGCCTGCTGTTAGCGCCACGAGTCGATAAGTTGCTCGTGCGAGTTCCGACGTTCCCGCTACGTAATCACCATGAGTGAAAATTCGGGGTCACTCGTGGGCCAACTCGCACCGTGAGACAGGGGTTTAAGGGTTTGGACACGCTAGAGGCGATGTTGGGGGAGTCCAGAACCAGGGACCACAGTTTAAGATTAAGGGGTAAGCCATTTAGAACGGAGATGAGGAAACACTTTTTCACCCAGAGAGTTGTGAGTCTGTGGAATTCTCTGCCTCGGAGGGCGGTGGAGGCCGGTTCTCTGGATACTTTCAAGAGAGAGCTAGATAGGGCTCTTAAAGATAGTGGAGTCGGGGGATATGGGGAGAAGGCAGGAACGGGGTACTGATTGTGGACCCTATTGTGGCACCACTGGCTCGAAGGGCCGAATGGCCTACTCCTGCACCTATTGTGTATTGTCCATTGTCTATCCACAGTGTACAGATATATGATAAGGATATAACGTTTAGTGCAGGGGAAAGCCAATAAATTTCCGATCTAGCATAGTCCTTGGGGTTATCAAGAGGTAGATGGTGGTTCACAGGGGATCTGATGGAAGTATTTAAAATAATCAGAGGCACAGATACGGTCCAAGTGAGAAACATTCCCCAGGGTGGGGTGGAAACATCCAACACTAGGTGGCATAACGTTAAGGTGATGGGGACAATGTTTCAAGGAGATGTGTGGGGCAAGTGTTTTACACAGTGGGTGGTGGGGGCCTGGAATGTGCTGCCAGGGGTGGGGGTGGGGGCGGAGGCAGATACAACAGTGATGTTTACGAGGCTTTTAGTTAGGCACATAGACACACTACTAACTACTTCTTTGGAGACCCTGGACTACCCCTGATCAGACTTTGCTGGCTTTACCGTGCACAAAACGATATTCCCTTCTCCTGTATCTGTACACTGCAGATGGATCGATTGTAATCATGTATTGTTTCTCCGCTGGCTGGTTAGCACGCAACAAAAGCTTTTCACTGTACCTCGATACACGTGACAATAGACTCAACTTGTTGGGGAGAAGGCAGGAGAATGATCAGCCGTGATTGAATGGCAGAGTAGACTTGATGGGCAGAGTGGACTAATTCTGCTCCTATCCCTTATGAACATGACTTTATGAACTGGATATGCAGCTGGACATGGGTGAGGTGCAGGTAGAGGAGAGATGGGAGTAACGGCTGCTTGCAAAGTGCCTGGATGCGTGCGTTACAGCAGTGATTGATCCAGGCTGCTCTCACTGGCCCGGGGTGTGAGCAGGGAGGGGTGGGTATGTGGGGTGGGAAGGGGCGGTGGGCAGAGAGGGGTGGGGATGTGGCCAGGGAGGGGTAGAGTGGGTGGGTGGTCCACTCTCCCCTGAACCCGCCCGCTGTCGTTCCCCGCAGGGACTTTGCCCCGACCGTGATTTCCGTGTGGATGGTGGCGGCTTCTCCCACAGACCCGTCTACCAGCTGAAACATGTGCCCGGGACCAGGTCAGTCTACACCTCCCCCCCCTCCCTCCCTCCCTTCTCTCTCCTCCCTCCACCCCCTCCTCTCGTTACTCCGTCTCTCCCCTTATCTCTCACTCTCTCCCACATAACCCTCCACCCCCCTCAAGCCCCTCCCCCCAGAGAGACGTGCTGAATAAGCGGGACTGGCATGGGGGGGGGGGGGTTGGTTGATGGGGGGGGTTGGTTGGTTGATGGGGGGGGTTGGTTGATGGGGGGGTTGAGTTGATGGGGGGGTTGAGTTGATGGGGGGGGTTGGTTGATGGGGGGGTTGAGTTGATGGGGGGGTTGGTTGATGGGGGGGTTGAGTTGATGGGGGGTTGGTTGATGGGGGGGGTTGGTTGATGGGGGGGGTTGGTTGATGGGGGGGTTGGTTGATGGGGGGTTGGTTGATGGTGGGGATTGAGTTGATGGGGGGGTTGAGTTGATGGGGGGGTTGGTTGATGGGGGGGTTGAGTTGATGGGGGGTTGGTTGATGGGGGGGTTGAGTTGATGGGGGGGTTGGTTGATGGGGGGGTTGAGTTGATGGGGGGTTGGTTGATGGGGGGTTGAGTTGATGGGGGGGGGTTGGTTGATGGGGGGGTTGAGTTGATGGGGGGGTTGAGTTGATGGGGGGGTTGAGTTGATGGGGGGGTTGAGTTGATGGGGGGGTTGGTTGATGGGGGGGTTGAGTTGATGGGGGGTTGGTTGATGGGGGGTTGAGTTGATGGGGGGGTTGGTTGATGGGGGGTTGGTTGATGGGGGGTTGAGTTGATGGGGGGTTGAGTTGATGGGGGGGTTGAGTTGATGGGGGGTTGAGTTGATGGGGGGGTTGAGTTGATGGGGGGGTTGGTTGATGGGGGGGTTGAGTTGATGGGGGGGTTGAGTTGATGGGGGGGTTGAGTTGATGGGGGGGGTTGAGTTGATGGGGGGGGTTGAGTTGATGGGGGGGTTGAGTTGATGGGGGGGTTGGTTGATGGGGGGTTGAGTTGATGGGGGGGTTGGTTGATGGGGGGTTGGTTGATGGGGGGTTGAGTTGATGGGGGGGTTGAGTTGATGGGGGGGTTGAGTTGATGGGGGGTTGAGTTGATGGGGGGGTTGAGTTGATGGGGGGGTTGAGTTGATGGGGGGTTGAGTTGATGGGGGGGTTGGTTGATGGGGGGTTGGTTGATGGGGGGGTTGAGTTGATAGGGGGGTTGGTTGATGGGGGGTTGGTTGATGGGGGGTTGGTTGATGGGGGGGTTGGTTGATGGGGGGGTTGAGTTGATGGGGGGTTTGAGTTGATGGGGGGTTGAGTTGATGGGGGGTTTGAGTTGATGGGGGGGTTGGTTGATGGGGGGGTTGAGTTGATGGGGGGTTGAGTTGATGGGGGGGTTGGTTGATGGGGGGGTTGAGTTGATGGGGGGTTGAGTTGATGGGGGGGTTGGTTGATGGGGGGGTTGAGTTGATGGGGGGGTTGGTTGATGGGGGGTTGGTTGATGGGGGGGTTGGTTGATGGGGGGTTGGCTGATGGGGGGGTTGGCTGATGGGGGGGTTGAGTTGATGGGGGGGTTGAGTTGATGGCGGCGTTGAGTTGATGGGGGGGTTGAGTTGATGGGGGGGTTGGTTGATGGTGGGGTTGAGTTGATGGGGGGGAATTGGGTTGAGTTGATTGGGGGGGTTGGTTGACAGGGGGATTGTGTTGAGTTGATGGGGGGTTGGGTTGAGTTGATGGGGGAGTTGGGTTGAGTTAATGGGGGAGTTGGTTGAGTTGATGGGGGAGTTGGGTTGAGTTGATGGGGGAGTTGGGTTGAGTTGATGGGGGAGTTGGGTTGAGTTGATGGTGGAGTTGGGTTGAGTTGATGGGGGAGTTGGGTTGAGTTAATGGGGGAGTTGGGTTGAGTTGATGGGGGAGTTGGGTTGAGTTGATGGGGGAGTTGGGTTGAGTTGATGGGGGAGGGGTTGGCTGATGGGGGAGTTGGGTTGAGTTGATGGGGGGGTTGGGTTGAGTTGATGGGGGGGTTGAGTTGAGTTGATGGGGGGGTTGAGTTGAGTTGATGGGGGGGTTGAGTTGAGTTAATGGGGGAGTTGGGTTGAGTTGATGGGGGAGTTGGGTTGAGTTGATGGGGGAGTTGGGTTGAGTTTATGGGGGGGTTGAGTTGATGGGGGAGTTGGGTTGAGTTGATGGGGGGATTGGGTTGAGTTGATGGGGGGGTTGAGTTAAGTTGATGGGGGAGGGGTTGGTTGATGGGGGAGTTGGGTTGAGTTGATGGGGGGATTGGGTTGAGTTGATGGGGGGGTTGGGTTGAGTTGATGGGGGGGTTGAGTTGAGTTGGGGAGGGGTTGGTTGATGGGGGAGTTGGGTTGAGTTGATGGGGGGATTGGGTTGAGTTGATGGGGGGGTTGAGTTGAGTTGATGGGGGAGGGGTTGGTTGATGTGGGAGTTGGGTTGAGTTGATGGGGGGATTGGGTTGAGTTGATGGGGGGGTTGGGTTGAGTTGATGGGGGGGTTGAGTTGAGTTGATGGGGGGGTTGAGTTGAGTTGATGGGGGGGTTGAGTTGAGTTAATGGGGGAGTTGGGTTGAGTTGATGGGGGGGTTGAGTTGAGTTGATGGGGGAGTTGAGTTGAGTTGATGGGGGGGTTGAGTTGAGTTGATGGGGGAGTTGGGTTGAGTTGATGGGGGAGTTGGGTTGAGTTGATGGGGGAGTTGGGTTGAGTTGATGGGGGAGGGGTTGGTTGATGGGGGAATTGGGTTGAGTTGATGGGGGGATTGGGTTGAGTTGATGGGGGGGTTGGGTTGAGTTGATGGGGGGGTTGAGTTGAGTTGATGGGGGGGTTGAGTTGAGTTGATGGGGGGGTTGAGTTGAGTTAATGGGGGAGTTGGGTTGAGTTGATGGGGGAGTTGGGTTGAGTTGATGGGGGAGGGGTTGGTTGATGGGGGAATTGCAGACACAAGGAACGCAGATGCTGAAATCTTGAGCTAAATACAATGTGCTGGCGGGTCAGGTGGACGGAAATGGACCCAAAACGTCACCCATTCCTTCTCTCCAGAGATGCTGCCTGACCCGCTGAGTTACAAGGCATTTTGTGTCCTTCTTCAGACTGATCAAGTGGGGGGGGGGGGAAGAGAGGTGGGGGCGGGGCCAGGCCTGGGGAGTGATAGGTGGGTACAGGGGAGGGGAGGGAGCTGGTGGGACTAGACCGACCACTGACTCCCAGCTCTGTGTCCACAGCCTGTTGGTGACCAGTGGTCCCCCCGACACCTCGCTACAGGTGTGGACGCTGGGTGCCGGCGAGAGCGGTGAGTATCAGACCATGCAGCTCTGTTGGACGTTGGTCAGGCCGTATTTGGAGTATTGCGTGCAGTCCTGGTTGCCCCCATTACAGGAAGGATAGACAATAGGTGCAGGTGTAGGCCATTCGGCCCTTCGAGCCAGCACCGCCATTCAATGTGATCATGGCTGATCATCCACAATCAGTACCCCGTTCCTGCCTTCTCTCCATATCCCCCGACTCCACTATCTTTAAGAGCCCTATCTAGCTCTCTCTTGAAAGTATCCAGAGAACCGGCCTCCACCGCCCTCTGTGGCAGAGAATTCCACAGACTCACAACTCTGTGTGAGAAATGGTGTTTCCTCGTCTTCATTCTAAATGGCTTACCCCTTATTCTGAAACTGTGGCCCCTGGTTCTGTGGGGGCTTTGGAGACGGTGCAGAGGAGGTTTACCAGATCGATGCCGGGATTAGAGGGTTTCAGCTCCAAGGAGAGGTAACGGGGGTGGACAGATGACTTTTGGGTCAGGACCCTTCTTCAGGGTTTGAGAGGTGAAAGAACTGATGGGGCGGCACGGTGGCGCAGCGGTAGAGTTGCTGCCACACAGCGCCAGAGACCCGGGTTCAATCCAGACTACGGGTGCTGTCTGTGTGGAGTTTGTAGGTTCTCCCCGTGACCTGCGTGGGCTTTCTCCCACATCCCAAAGGCGTGCAGGCTTGTGAGTCAATTGGCTTCTGTAAATTGTCCCAAGTGTGGAGGGTGGAACTAGTGCACTGGATGTGTAGGAAGGAACTGCAGATGCTGGTTTAAAGTGTAGACACAAAAAGCTGGAGTAACTCAGCGGGACAGACAGCGTCTCTGGAGAGAGGGAACGGTCTGAAGAAGGGTCTCGACCTGAAATATCGTCTATTCCTTCTCTCCAGAGATGCTGCCTGTCCCGCTGAGTTACTCCAGCATTTTGTGTCTATCTTTGGAACTGGTGTACGGTCGGCACAGAGTGGATGGGCAGAAGGGCCTGTTTCTGCGCAGTAACTCTAATGTAGGGCTAGTATGGGCAAAATGGACCAATGGGCCTTGGTTTGTGCCTGTCTCTGATCAACTAGTACGGGTACAGTGGGTCGAAAGGCCTCGGTTTGTACATGAAGTATCGCTGAAATGACTAGCAGGGGCACGGTGGGCTGAAGGACTGTCTTATGAAGAAAGACTGGATAGACTCGGTTTATACTCTCTAGAATTTATGAGATTGAGGGGGGATCTTATAGAAACTTATAAAATTCTTAAGGGGTTGGACAGGCTAGATGCAGGAAGATTGTTCCCGATGTTGGGGAGGTCCAGGACAAGGGGTCACAGCTTAAGGATAAGGGGGAAATCCTTTAGGACGAGATAAGAAGGACTTTTTTCACACAGAGTGGTGGGTCTCTGGAACTCCCTGCCACAGGGGGTAGTTGAGGCCAGTTCATTGGCTATATTTAAGAGGGAGTTAGATGTGGCCCTTGTGGCTAGAGGGATCAGAGGGTATGGAGAGAAGGCAGGTACAGGATACTGAGTTGGATGATCAGCCATGATCATACTGAATGGCGGTGCAGGCTCGAAGGGCTGAATGGCCTATTCCTGCACCTAATTTCTATGTTTCTATGTTCTATGTTTCTATGAAAGGCCTCGGTTTGTGCACGAGGTCTCTCTGAAATGGCTAGCAGGGGCGCAGTGGGCTGAAGGGCCTCTGTTTGTGCTCGAGGTCTCTCTGAAATGGCTAGCAGGGGCACAGTGGGCTGAAGGGCCTCGGCTTGTGCCGTGCGGTTTTGCTGGCAGTGTCGCTGAAGCCGCCGTTCTCTCCCCGCAGACAGCGTGCGGCTGCAGAGCTCGTGGCCGCTGACCGGTCCTGCGGGCAGTGGATGGTCCCGGCTCTCCGTCACCGGCTCCCCCTCCCCCCGCATCCTGCACGGATCCACCGTCACTGACCTGGCCCTGCTGGACCTCCACACACGGACCGAGCTGACCACCGCTGCCCCCACAGGTAGGTCAGTCTCCTCACCGCCCGGGGGGGGGGGGGGAAGGAATGGTGGAGGGAGAGAAGCAGGGAGGGAGGACAGGCCCCTCGCTCCTTGCCGAGGGGGGCCGCTGAGAGACCCAAGGCCACTCTGAGGTCACGAGGAACTGCAGCTGCCGCAGTGGAGGAACTCAGTGGGTCGGGCAGCGTCTGTGGCGGGAATGGACATTTTGTTGGGGTCCACCCATCCGACGATCACCCCTGTATCCACCTATCACTCGCCAGACTTTGCCCTGTCCACCACCTCACGTTCCCAGCTGCCCCCCCTGTCCCCGCCACCCACCATTGGTCTGAGGAAGGGTCCGGACTGGAAACGTCGCCTGTCCATTCCCTCCACGGACGCTCCCCGACCCGCTGAGTTACTCCAGCGCGGTGTGTTTGTCCCAGGGGGAGGGTGCGGAGGGAGGGGGGTGGGGGTACAATGTGGCCGGCTTTGTGTCTCTTGGCAGTTCCAGAGAAGGGGAGGGGGAGGTGGGGGCAGTGTGTCTGGCCAGTGGCATTGCCGTCTAACTGGACACTGCCTCTCCCACAGTGCAGGACACTAGCTGGCCGTCAGCGGGTCACGGCACCAGGCAGAAGAGGGCTCTGCCCGAACCAACCCCTTTGCTGGGGTACGTCCACGCCCGGGTGGGTTTAGAGAGGGACTAGGCCGCGGGGCACAGTGGGGGGTGGAAGCCATCCTCGATAAGGACGGGGAAATAGTTGTTTAATAATTATAATGGAAGACTATTTGTTTTATTTGGCGGTGGGTCTGTTTTGTATCGGACACATCATTTTTGTGAATAATTAATTATAATTATTTTTCGTTAAAAAAAATACAGGGGAGGGAGGGGTCAGCATCTCTGGCCGCTGGTGCTGCCGTCTAATGGACGCTGCCCCTCCTGCAGGGCCAGGTGATGAGGAGGGGTCAGCAGGCTGGGAGTGTGATGGCCAGGAGGGGGTTTGGAGTTCCGGAGGATGGGGCCAGTGTCTCTGGCCTGTATAACTGGACGCTGCCCCTCCCGTGGGGCCTGGTAATGGAGAAGGGGCCAGCGGGCTGGGAGTTGGGGGTGTTCCCGAGGAGAGGGTCAGTACCTCCGGCCGCCTACACTGCCATATAACTGGACGCTGCCCCTCCTGCAGGGCTGGACGCCGGTGAAGCGGTCAGCGGGCTGGCGTTACTGGATGGCTGCACCTTCCTGGTGTGTACGGAGAGCGGGCGGCTGGGCATTGGCGATACCCGGCAGTGCCCGGCACTGACCAGTCCCCCCAGCCCGGCCGCGGGCGCTGGCTCTGGCCGCTGGACCCTGGCGCTGGAGCCCGGCGGCACAGCGGTGGCCAGGCTTTCGTCCACTGGGCAGCTGGTCCTCACTGACCGCCGGGATCTCAGCGCTGCCCTGGCACGGGCGCAGATGGACATTACCCAGACACCGGACAACACTGACCACCTCTGCCTCACCTGGGCACCTCACTTGCGCCACCACCTGGCCGTCTCAGGTACGCGGGCTGCCGGCGGGAAGTCTCAATTGACGTCAGAAACTGTGGCAAAATACTGAGCTGCTCATAAGGCATAGTAGAATTAGGCCATTCGGCCCCTCGAGTCTACTGCACCATTCAATCATGGCTGATCTATCTCTCCCTCCTAACCCCATTCTCCCCATAACCTATGACACCCGTACTAATCAAGAATCTATCTATCTCTGCCTTAAAAATAGCTACTAACGGCCTCCACTGCCTTCTGTGGCATATAATTCCAGGATCAATGGAATTAGGGACGCCATTATGGTGCAGCGGTAGAGCTGCTGCCTCAGAGCGCCAGAGACCCGGGTTTGATATTGACCATGGGTGCTGCCTGTGCGGAGTTTGTACGTGCTCCCCGTGACCTGAGTAGGTTTTCTCTTAGATCTTTGGTTGTGGCAAGTAAATTGGATGAAGGAGAGCCAATGGATGTAGTGTATCTGGACTTTCAGAAAGCCTTTGATAAGGTCCCACACAGGAAATCAGTGGGCACAATTAGAGCACATTGTATTGGGGGTAGGATGTTGACATGGACAGAGAATTGGTTGGCAGACAGGAAACAAAGAGCAGGAATAAACTGGTCCCTGTCAGAATAGCAGGCAGTGGAGTGCCGCAAGGCTCGGTGCTGGGGCCGCAACTATTTACAATATATATTAATGATTTAGATGATGGAATTAAAGTAACACCGACAAATTTGCAGATAACACAAAGCTGGGTGGCAGTGTGAACTGCGAAGAGGATGCTAGGAGGTTGTAGGGTGATTTGGACAGGTTGGGTGAGTGGGCAGGTGCAGTATAATGTAGATAAATGTGAGGTTATCCACTTTGGTGGCAAGAACAAGGAGGCAGATTATTATCTGAATGGTGTCAGATTAGGAAAAAGGGAAGTGCAATGAGACCTGGGGTCCTTGTTCATCAGTCACTGAAAGTAAGCATGCAGGTACAGCAGGCAGTGAAGAAAGCTAATGGCATGTTGGCCTTCATAAGAAGAGGATTTGAGTATAGAAGTAAAGAGGTCCTTCTGCAGTTGTACAGGGCCCTAGCTAGACCACACCTGGAGTATTGTGTGCAATTTTGGTCTCCTAATATGAGGATGGACATCCTTGCTATTGAGGGAGTGCAGCGTAGGTTCCCGATGTTAATTCCTGGGATGACGGGACTGTCATATGAGGAAAGACTGGGCTTGTATTCACTGGTGTTTAGAAGGATGAGGGGGGATCTTGTAGAAACGGATAAAATTATAAAAAGACTGGACAAGCTAGACGCAGGAAAAATGTTCCCAATGTTGGGGAAGTCCAGAACCAGGGCCCACACAGTGTAAGAATAAAGGGTAGGCCATTTAAAACTGAGGTGAGAAATTTCACCCAGAGAGTTGTGAATTTGTGGAATTCCCTGCCACAGAAGGCAGTGGAAGCCATATCACCGGATGAATTTAAAAGAGAGTTAGATAGGGCTCTTATGGGTAGTGGAGTCAGGGGATATGGAGATGAGGCAGGAACGGGGTACTGATTGTGGATGATCAGCCATGATCACAATGAATGGTGGTGCTGGCTCGAAGGGCCAAATGGCCTCCTTGGGTGGGTGAGGGGGTTGGGTGCTGGGTTGGGGGGTTGGGTGCTGGGTTGAGTGCTGGGGTGGGGGTTGGGTGCTGGGTTGGGTGCTATGGGCGGTGTTTGGGTGGAGTTAGATTGGGTGCTGGGGTGTGGGGTTGGGTGCTGGGGTGGGGGGTTGGGTGCTGGGGTGGGGGTTGGGTGCTGGGGTGGGGGGTTGGGTGCTGGGGTGGGGGGTTGGGTGCTGGGGTGTGGGGTTGGGGGTTGGGTGCTGGGGTGGGGGTTGGGTGCTGGGTGACACCCCTGTGTGGGTTTGACCTCCCTCTCTCTCCCTCTCCCCCCAGGGTTTGACGGTTCGGTACAGGTGTACGACACTGCCCGCTGGTCTCAGAGCCCGGTGCGGTCCGAGCCGGTGTTCGTCCACCGGGGCCACGGACTGGGGACCGGGTCAGAGCGGCCGCGGGTCACCGCCCACACCTGGGTCCCTGGGCATCAGCGGACGCTGCTCTCTGCCGCCACAGACGGCTCCCTCCACCTGTGGGGGTGGGCAGGGGGGCAGAGGAGGTGACACTGGGTGGGGAGGGGATGGATTGCAGAGTCCTGACCCCAGGCAGGGGTCGCGGGGTTCTAACCCCGACGGCAGGGGTCATTGAGGGTCGCTGGTCTGTGGGACCGAGGACTATCGGTATTCGTAGAGTCACTCAGCACGGAAACAGGCCGTTCGGCCCAACTTGCCCCATCTATACTAGTCCCACCTGTCTGCGTTTGGCCCATACCCCTCTGTCCTGTCCTGTCCTATACCCCTCTATGTCCTGTGGGCCTATGAGATGTGATTCACTCTCGTACAGCACGGAAACAGTCCCTTCGGCCCAACTCATCCCTGCTGACCTAAGATGCCTCAACTAGTACCCATACCCCTCTACACCCGTTCGTGTCTTGTGAACGTTACTGTGCCTGCTGCAGAACTCTCCAAATACTTCCAAGTCGGATAATTGGCTTGGGTAAACTTGTGTAAATGGAAATTTGTAAAATGATCCCTAGTGTGCGGGGAACGCTGGTCGATGTGGACTCCGTGGGCCGAAGGGCCTGTTTCCGCTCTGTATCTCTAAACTGAACTGAACCATGGGAGAAATTTGGAGGAAGTCCAGTCAACTTTATTTGTCACATACACATACAAATGTGCAGTGAAGTGAAAGTGGCAACGCCTGCAGATTGTGCAAAACAACAGAACAGAATACAACACAACCAGGATTTACATTTTAGAAAAAAACACAGCAATTTAAAAAAGACACAACACAACAGTAAATGGGTCCCTGGTGAGATCAGAGTTTCCAGTCCTGACGGCCTGTGGGAAGAAACTCCGTCTCATCCTCTCTGTTTTCACAGCGTGACAGCGGAGGCGCTTGCCTGACCGTAGCAGCTGGAACAGTCCGTTGCTGGGGGGGTAGGGGTCCCCCATAATGTTGCTGGCTCTGGATCTGCACCTCCTGGTGTATAGGTCCCGCAGGGGGGCGAGTGTAGTTCCCATGGTGCGTTCGGCCGAACTCACTACTCTCTGCAGAGCCTTCCTGTCCTGGGCAGAGCTGTTCCCAAACCAGATCGTGATGTTGCCGGACAAGATGCTTTCTACAGCCCCAGAGTAGAAGCACTGGAGGTTCCTCAGAGACTCTGAATTTCCTCAGCTGCCTGAGGTGGTAAAGGCGCTGCCTTGCCTTACTCACCAGTGCGGCAGTGTGTGTTGTCCATGTCAGATCCTCTGTGATGGGGACTCCCAGGTATTTAAAGCAGCTCACCCTGTCCACAGTAGCCCCGTTTATCCTCAGTGGTGTGTACGTCCTCTGATGTTGAGCCCTTCTAAAGTCCACAATCAGCTCCTTAGTTTTTACGACATTCAAGAGGAGGCTGTTGTCCTGACACCAGAGTGCCAGATCAGCTACCTCCTCCCGGTAGGCCTTCTCATCGTTACTGGAGATCAGGCCCACCACCACAGTGTCATCAGCAAACTTGATGATGGAGTTGGAGCTGAACCTGGCCACAGAAGGAACTGCAGATGCTGGCTTAGACCGAAGATAGACACAAATAAACTGGTTAAAACCGAAGATAGACACAAAAAACTGGTGTATATCGGCGGGTCAGACAGCATCTCTGGAGAAAAGGAATGGGTGATGTTTCGGGTCAGCAGTCTGAAGAAGGACCTGAAACGTCACCCATTCCTTCTCTCCAGAGATGATGCCCGTCCCGCTGAGTTACTCCGGCTTTTCCTGTCTTAAGTCCGCGTGAGAAAATGTCAAGCAAACGGTTTCATTGATAATGAGTTGATATTCATTTATACTGGAGTGCATGCAATAATATCTCTGGCAACGTAAACTGGTCCGTTATAACCGTAAAGCAGCTTCAGGGATGATCCAGTGATGGAGTCTCCCTGAGAACGAAACAAATACTGGCTGGCTTGGCAGTGTGAGCAAACATGGGGCCAACAGCTGACTTCCGTCTCCCCCTCCCCCGCTGGGCACCACAGGGGCTTAAGGTCATTAGTAATGGGAGCAGAATTAGGCCACTCGGCCCATCAGGTCTACTCCGCCATTCAATCATGGCCGATCTATATACATTTACCATATACATGGTAAATGGTAGGGAATTGAAGAATACAGTTGAACAGAGGGATCTGGGAATAACCGTGCATAGTTCCTTGAAGGTGGAATCTCATATAGATAGGGTGGTAAAGAAAGCTTTTGGTATGCTAGCCTTTATAAATCAGAGCATTGAGTATAGAAGCTGGGATGTAATGTTAAAATTGTACAAGGCATTGGTGAGACCAATTCTGGAGTATGGTGTACAATTTTGGTCGCCCAATTATAGGAAGGATGTCAACAAAATAGAGAGGGTACAGAGGAGGTTTACTAGAATGTTGGGTTACACAAAAAGCTGGAGCAACTCAGCGGGTGCAGCAGCATCTAAGGAGCGAAGGAGATAGGCGACGTTTCGGGTCTCAACAGCTAAGTTACAGAGATAGGTTGAATAAGTTAGGTCTTTATTCTCTGGAGCGCAGAAGGTTAAGGGGGGACTTGATAGAGGTTTTTAAAATGATGAGAGGGATAGACAGAGTTGATGTGGACAAGCTTTTCCCTTTGAGAATAGGGAAGATTCAAACAAGAGGACATGACTTTAGAATTAAGGGACAGAAGTTTAGGGGTAACATGAGGGGGAACTTCTTTACTCAGAGAGTGGTAGCGGTGTGGAATGAGCTTCCAGTGGAAGTGGTGGCGGCAGGTTCGTTGGTATCATTTAAAAATAAATTGGATAGGCATATGGATGAGAAGGGTATGGAGGGTTATGGTATGAGTGCAGGCAGGTGGGACTAAGGGAAAAAAGTTGTTCGGCACGGACTTGAAGGGCCGAGATGGCCTGTTTCCGTGCTGTAATTGTTATATGGTTATATGATCTATCTCTCCCTCCTGACCCCATTCTCCTGCCTTCTCCCCACAACTCCAGACACCCGTACGGCTTGAGTGCTTCCTGGATGAAAGTTAGAAGGTTTGCTTTGATACTGTCATGTATATTTCTTATTTGAGATAGCTGTCTCCTGCGAGCGGCATTTTCACTGCCACTTTGTACCTGTAAATAAACTCTTGTAGTAAAACAAACTATTGCAGTCTCACCATCATTTATACAACCGTGTTATAACATCCCAACATCCTCACTGATGGAGGTCAAAGATACCCAAAACCCCTCGCTTCCTGCCATGCCACTTTCAAGGAACTAAGTTCCTGCATGTCTAGATGCCTCTGCTGTACAACACTCCCCAGAGGCCTGCCGTTCACAGTGAAGGTCCTAACGTCATCAGCCATAGGAGTAGAATTAGGCCATTCGGCCCATCAAGTCAACTCCACTATTCAATCTTGGCTGATATATGTCTCCATCCTAACCCCATTCTCCTGCCTTCTCTCCACAACCGCTGACACTCGCACCAATCAAGAATCTATCTATCTCCGCCTTAAAAATATCCACTGACTTAGAAACATAGAAAAATAGGTGCAGGAGTAGGCCATTCGGCCCTTCGAGCCTGCACCGCCATTCAATGTGATCATGGCTGATCATCCAACTCAGTATCCCGTACCTGCCTTCTCTCCATACCCCCTGATCCCTTTAGCCACAAGGGCCACATCTAATGCCCTCTTAAATATTGCCAATGAACTGGCCTCAACGACCTTCTGTGGCAGAGAATTCCGGAGACTCACCACTCTCTGTGTAAAGAATGTTTTCCTCATCTCGGTCCTAAAGGATTTCCCCCTTATCCTTAGACTGTGACCCCTTGTTCTGGACTCCCCCCAACATCGGGAACAATCTTCCAGCATCTAGCTTGTCCAACCCCTTAAGACTTGGCCTCTGAAGCCGTCTGTGGCAACTGAACCATCCTACCACAACCAGAGAGCAGTCCTGAACTATTATCTACCTCATTGGTGACCCTGGGACTATCTTTGATATGACTTTGCTGGCTTTGACTTGCACTGAACGTTATTACCTGTACACTAAATGGCTCGATTGTAATCATGTATTGTCTTTCTGCTGACTGGTTAGCGCGCATAAACTGAACTGAAATCTGTATTGTAAACGGGTAATGAAATTAAAAGTTAATCTGTGTGGGTAAAGGGGGTGTGTATACGGGACTGCATCATGCATGGTGGGTGTGTGACATGCGTGTATATACGGGTTACAAGTGCAGGCATGCTACATGTGTGCTCGTTAGCAGGGCTAATTTCCAGCTCCAGGAGTGACCGTGGTCACTAGGGCGGTGTGGTGGTGCAGCGGGTAGAGCTGCTGCCTCACAGCGCCAGAGACCCGGGTTCCATCCTGACAACCGGCGCTGTCTGTCTGGAGTTTGCACGTTCTCCCCGTGACCTGCGTGGGTTTTCTCCGAGTGCTCCGGTTTCCTCCCACACTCCAAACACAGTGAAACAGCGAAAGTAAGTGCAGGAGTAGGCCATTCGGCCCTTCGAGCCAGCACCGCCATTCAATATGATCATGGCTGATCATCCCCAATCAGTACCCCGTTCCAGCTTTCTCCCCCATATCCCTTGATTCCTTTAGCCCTAAGAGCTAAATCGAACTCTGTCTCATGAATACATCCAGTGAATCGGCCTCACTGCCCTCTGTGGCAGAGAATTCCATAGATTCACAACTCCCTGGGTGAAAATGTTTTTTTCTCAACTCAGTCCGAAATGACCTACCCCTTATTCTTAAACTGTGACCCCTGGTTTTTTCCTGCATCTAGCCTGTCCAATTCCTTAACAATGTTATATGTTTCCATACGATCCTCTCTCATCCTTCTAAATTCCAATGAATATAAGCCCAGCCGTATCATATCATATGTCAGTCCCGCCATGCTAGGAATTAACCTGGTGAACCTACACTGCACTCCCTCAATAGCAAGACATACAGGTTTGTAGGTTAATTGTCTCCGGTAAAGATTGTCGTTTTGTAGGGTGGTGTTACTGTGCAGGGGGTCACAGGTCGGCACGGACTCGGTGAGCCGAAGGGTCTGTTTCCGCTCTGTATCTCTAAACCACACTAAATAGTGAGTTGGGGGGGGGGGGGGGGGAATCAAGGGCATTACAGGGAGAACGTGCAAACTCCACAGAGTCAGCACCCTCAAAGAAAAGTAGTCGTTGAGAGAGGATCTTATGGAAACGTATAACATTCTTAAGGGATTGGACAGGCTAGATGCAGGAAATATGTTCCCGATGTTGGGGGAGTCCAGAACCAGGGGACACCGTTTAAGAATAAGGGGTCGGCCATTTAGGACTGAGATGAGGAAACACTTTTTCACCCAGAGAGTTGTGAGTCTGTGGAATTCTCTGCCACAGATGGCAGTGGAGGCCAATTCACTGGATGTTTTCAACAGAGAGTTAGATTTAGCTCTTAGGACTAACGGAATCAAGGGATGTGGGGAGAAAGCAGGAACAGGGTACTGATTGGGGATGATCAGCCATGATCATATTAAATGGCAGTGCTGGCTTGATGGGCCGATTGGCCTCCTCCTGCACCTATTGTCGATGTATCTATGATGTTGCCGCCTCTCGGCCTCGCTGCTAGATGTTCTTCAGCACGTCGTTGATGCTGAAGAGACGGAAGTCGATCCTCTCGTTGGGTTGCTGATCACCGCACTCGTATAGGCAGGCGAAGGTTGATGTCTCGTTCAGGTAGGCCAGGTCTGAGTAGGCGCTGGGCCCCGGGTGGACGACCCAGGGCCCCTCCCAGTAGCGCTGCTCCAGGGGCCGGCGGTTCAGGTAGACGGCCAGGTTGGCGCGGTTACGGCAGTGGTTCCACCACCGGTCATTGCCGCTGCCGACGGGGTGGGTGTACAGGAGCCAGGAGAGCTGGTCACTGGCGGGGCAGCTGAAGCTGACCACACTGCCCTGGCAGCCGCTGTCACTCTCGGGCAGCTGCCGGGCCGGGTGGACGATCTCGAATCGCCCGGGCTCCAGACTGACCGCTTCCACTCGCGACGGGCGGCAGTACGACAGGAGTCCGGGGTCGGTCCGAGCGTTACAGTACAGCACCCGGTTACCGTACGACACAGCGATCTCCGCCACCTCGCTCTCCCCGGTCCCGCACCGCGACATTGGCTCGCCCACCCTCCAGTGCTCACCTCCGTCCTCGCTGTACAGGTAAAAGGTGCGGGGTCTGGTGAAGCAGCAGCACCGTATCAGGCGGCAACGATGGCGGATGATGTAGGCGTAGGCTGGCACTACCAGCGTGCCGCACGCCCTCTGGATGCCGTGGCCGGGGCTGACGGAGAAGGTGCCCCAGTGCCGCACCTGCTCGCCGATCACACTCTCCGTCAGGTCGGTCACCTGGCCCCAGGTGAGCCCTGCGTCCTGGCTCGTCACGTAACACAGCCTGGCCGCGTTCCTGCCCTTCCGCACCTGGCTCCTCTCGTTCACCCCCTTCTTCACGCAGTTAAAGAAGAGGTAGACGACTTTCTTCTGCTGCTCGTACACGGGGCACGGGTTCATCGAACGGTAACCGCTCTTCACAGCCGTCCTCAGCTCCACTGCCTTGTCCCACTGTGAACGGGAAACAACAGGTCAGAAGTAATAGGAGCGCAGAATTAGGCCATTCGGCCCATCAAGTTTACTCCACCATTCAATCCTGGCTGATCTATCTCTCCCTCCTAACCCCATTCTCTTGTCTTTTCCGCTGCCACAACACAGCGTGGAGAACAGGGACCACAATGATTCATTCAATTACTCGTTATACTCACGTGTACCTATATGTACACATAGCCCAGACCATCAGTGCAGTTTAGTTTATTGTCACGTGTACCGAGGTACAGTGAAAAGCTTCTGTTGCGCGCTATCCAGTCAGCGGAAAGACAATACATGATTACAATCGAGCCGTCCACAGTGTACAGATACAGGAATAACGTTTAGTCATGAAAGAAAGGTTGCTGGGAATATAAAAACTGACCGTAAAAGCTTCTTTAGATATGTAAAAAGGAAATGAGTAGTGAAGACAAATGTAGGCCCCTTACAGTCAAAAACAGGCAAATTTATAATGGAAAACAAGGAAATGGCAGAACAGTTAAAAAAGTTCTGTCTTCACTAAGGAAGACACAGACAATCTCCCAGAAATACTAGGGGACCGAGGATCTAGTGGGAGGGAGGAACTGAATTCACTGTAGTCAGGAAATGGTGTTAGAAACTGTTGGGACTGAAGGCAGATAAATCCCCAGGGCCTAATGGTCTGCATCCCAGAGTACTCAAGGAGGTGGCCCTAGAAATCGTGGCTGCATTGGTGATCATTTTCCAATGTTCTCTCGACTCTGGATCAGTTCCTGTGGACTGGAGGGTAGGCAATGTAACCCCACTTTTTAAGAAAGGAGGCAGTGAGAAAATGGGGAATTATGGACCAGTTAGCCCGACATCCGTAGTGGGGAAGATGCTGGAGGCAATTATTAAAAATGTTAAAGCAGAGCATTTGGAAAGCAGTGGGTTTAAGAAGGAACTGCAGATGCTGGAAAATCTAAGGTAGACACAAGTGCTGGAGAAACTCAGCGGGTGCGGCAGCATCTATGAAGCGAAGGAAATAGGCAACGTTTCGGGCCGAGACACTTCTTCAGACTGATGTGAGGGTGGGGGGGGCAGAAGAAGAAAGGAAGAGGAGGAGCCAGTTGGCTGAGGGAGAGCTGGGAACGGGAGGAGAAAGTAGGGACTACCTGAAATTGGAGAAGTCAATGTTCATACCGCTGGGGTGTAAACTGCCCAAGCGAAATATGAGGCGCTGCTCCTCCAATTTACGGTGGTCCTCACTCTGGCCATGGAGGAGGCCCAGGACAGAGAGGTCGGATTCGGAATGGGAGGGGGAGTTGAAGTGCTGAGCCACCGGGAGATCAGGTTGGTTATTGCGAACCGAGCGATCGCTTCTCGGCCTTTAGGCTAAGATCAAGTGTAGTATCTGTTCTTAAAAGGCGGTTCTTCCAGGACGCGTATTTGAGTGAAAGAGACTATCTGTTCTTATTAGGACGGTTCTGGCGGTCCCTTGAGGACAAGGGCCGTGGATTGCAGAGCGTGTTGACGAGGAGTTGGTCGGCTGCAGGCTTAGAGGTAGATCCATGCTGGTTGGGTAACCAACCTAACACCTCATTCAGCCACAATGTCAGCAGCAGCAGGAGCAGGAGTACAGGGTATTCGCAATATAGGAGTAGGGAAGTAATGTTAAAATTGTACAAGGCATTGGTAAGACCAATTCTGGAGTATGGTGTACAATTTTGGTCACCTAATTATAGGAAGGATGTGAACAAAATAGAGAGAGTACAGAGGAGATTTACTAGAATGTTGCCTGGGTTCCAGCAACTAAGTTACAGAGAAAGGTTGAACAAGTTAGGTCTTTATTCTTTGGAGCGCAGAAGGTTAAGGGGGGACTTGATTGAGGTCTTTAAAATGATGAAAGGGATAGACAGAGTTGACGTGGATAAGCTTTTCCCATTGAAGGTAGGAAAGATTCAAACAAGAGGGCATGACATGAGAATTAAGGGACAGAAGTTTAGGGGTAACATGAGGGGGAACTTCTTTACTCAGAGAGTGGTGGCTGTGTGGAATGATCTTCCTGCAGAAGTGGTGGAGGCAGGATCGATTTTAACATTTAAAAGTAAAGTGGATAGGTATATGGACGGGAAGGGAATGGAGGGGTATGGTCTGAGTGCAGGTAGATGGGACTAGGGGAAAATAAATGGTCGGCACGGACTGGAAGGGCCGAGAAGGCCTGTTTCCGTGCTGTAATTGTTATATGGTTATATGGTTAATACCCTGAGAATATGTGTCAAGGACCTCAGCCAGGGGGCCCCATTCTCACAAGACCTGTTTGTGAAGAAGGTCTTGCTAGAGGCCTGCACATTCGAGGCCAAGGACATCTACTGCCTCCAGGATTTCCCGGGTAACGGATATTTTGACGTTACCTTCAAGTATCCGACGGGATGGCAGAAGGTGATGGAAGACTTCCGGGAGAGGGGGAATGAAGCTCCGCTGTCGCTGCTGAAAGTGCAGCCGCTCTTCACCCTCCCCACGCAGAAGGAAAGGTTGATCACCGTGCACATGTTCAACCCACATGTGCCCGTACTCGATGTCCTCACGTTCCTTGCTCGCTACGTTGAGGGAACAGGGAACTGTGTGGACGTACACGGGATATGGACGAGCAAGAGGCAAGTTAAGGTGAAGCTGAGGGTGGACAAGGACGGAGAAATTGTCCACCCCCCCTCGGTTTTCGCGATTGGAGGAAACCGAAGCTACCTGAGCTATGTGGGGCAACCCAGGCTGTGCAGGAAATGCAACAAGCCTGGGCATGTGATGGCCCAATGCACAGCAGTTGTATGCAAAAACTGCAAGATGGAGGGCCATGAGACAAAGGACTGTCAGGCCAGCAAGAACTGCAACCTGTGCGGGGAGGCAGGCCACCTTTACAGGGCTTGCCCTAAAAGAGCCTGCACCTATGCACAGGCGACAAGAGGGGCTGCTGCCAGCACCCCCAAGGTGGGTGAGGCACCCCCCACCACTGCCACTGCCAAGACCCCAGCAGAAAGGGGGAACAGGGATGAGGACAGCCCAACCACCTTGAAGACCCCAAGTGCCAGAAGGAGACGCCCAGCATCCTGCCCAGGAGGGAGAGTCAATGGAGGAGGAGGAACTGAAGGAGAAGTGGACAACGGTGACGTACAAGAAGCAGAGGGTTCAGCCCAAAGAGCCGAGGCTGCAAGGGACTGGTAAGTCCAAAAGTAAACCCCAAAAAAGGTCTCTTTCTATTACAGAAGGCAGCAACCTCTCCTCGTCGGAGGATAAGGCGACCGGGAAGTCCCAACAATGGAGGCAGAGGAAGAAAACGGGGGAGGAGAAGAGAGGGGCCACGGCGTCTCCTTGTGGTGGATGTTATGTACCGTGGCTCTCCGCTCCGGCTGATTAATGTGTGTGCCTCACCCACGCAGAGCGAGCGGCTGGCCGTTCTTCAGCAGCTCCCAGTGCTGCTGGCCACGTCCCGGCAGCTCGTTCTGGCCGGTGACTTCAACTGCATCATTGATGCGGCTGGACGATCCGGCAGTGCCGACAGCAGACTGGACAGCACGTCCAAGTTCCTGATGAAGATGGTAAAAGATGCAAAGCTGCGCGATGCCTTCAGCGACCCAGCAGGCGGGTCCCAGCCGCGGTTCACCTGGTCGAGATCGGACGGTTTAGCCCGATCTCGGATAGACTTTGTCTTCACGACGAAGGCCGTCACGGTGAGACACACTGACCTCACGCCGGCGTTCTTCTCCGACCACTGCCTCCTTCAGGCTTCCTGTCACCTACAGGAGGACCGGAAGGCAGGCAGAGGGACGTGGAAGTTAAACATGAAGCTGTTGACCCCAGAGAACATCGAGGAGCTAAAGAGGGACTACGCATGTTGGAGAACGGTGAAGCCCCTCTTTGACTCCCCCACACTCTGGTGGGAAGCAACCAAGGAGAACATTAAGAGGTTCTTCATAAATAAAGGGGTTCAGAGGGCAAGACAGAGGCAGAGGGAATTGTGCCAACTCCAGACAGATTTGCAACAACTGCTCCTTCTGCAGTCGAGAGGGGTGGATGTGAAGGAGGAACTTAGAGACGTGAAGGACCGGCAAGCTCGGCTCTTTACCTCTGAATCCTCCAAGATCATCTTCCGATCCAGGGTCCGCCATGTGGAGCAGGATGAGACGTGCTCACGTTTCTTCTTCCATAAGGTTCACAGGGGGAGCTCTGTGATGAACAGCCTTAGGGAGGAGGACGGCTCGGTAGCATCCTCACAGACAGACATGCTGAGGATCTGCAAATCCTTTTATACGGATTTGTATGACCAAAAGGCCATAGACAGTACCTCCTCCCAGAACTTCCTGTCCTCGATCACGGAGGTCTTGGAGGACAGCAAGCGGGAGAGTCTGGACCAACCACTGACCCTAGAGGAGCTGACTGGCTCCATCCGTTCCTTTGACTCGAGTAAAACTCCCGGAAGCGATGGCTTACCGGCCGAGTTGTATTCGGCTCTGTGGGACTTCATGGGCCCGGACCTGCTAGAAGTGCACAACGACATGCTTCTAGCTGGTAGCATGTCAGACTCCATGAGGAAGGGCAACATCACCCTAATCTACAAGCAGAAGGGGGAGATGAAGGACATCAAGAATTGGAGACCCATAACGCTCTTGAATGTAGACTACAAGATCCTGTCTAAGGCCATCGCCAACCGGGTCAAGTCTGCTCTGGGACAGGTGATCCACCCGGACCAAACTTGTGCTGTACCTGGCAGAAAAATCTCAGACAGCCTAGCGCTGCTGAGAGATACCATCGCCTACGTGCAGGACAGACGGGTGGATGCCTGCCTAGTCAGCTTGGACCAGGAGAAGGCCTTCGACAGGATTTCGCACACGTACATGAGGGACGTGCTCTCCAAAATGGGTTTTGGGGAGGGAATCAGGAATTGGATCAATCTGCTCTACACCGACATCCGTAGTGCAGTCCAAATCAATGGGTGGGAATCAGACAGTTTCCCTGTAAGGTCTGGAGTCAGGCAGGGTTGCCCTCTCTCTCCTGTCTTGTTTGTCTGCTGTATTGAACCCTTTGCCGAATCCATCAGGAAGGATGCGAGCATTAGAGGAGTGACATTGCCCGGCAGTGAGGGCATTCAAGTAAAGACCTCCCTGTACATGGACGATGTCGCTGTCTTCTGCTCGGATCCAGGGTCGGTCCGCAGATTGATTAGTATCTGCAACCAGTTTGAGTCGGCCACGGGAGCCAGGGTGAACCGCAGGAAGAACGACCCCATGCTCTTTGGCAACTGGCCCGACAGATCTTCCGTCCCCTTCACCATCAAGCCTGACTTCTTGAAGGTGCTGGGGATCTGGTTCGGGGGGGCTGAGGCATGTAACAGGAATTGGCTGGAGCGGATAGCCAGGGTGGGGAGGAAGCTGGAGCTGTGGAGGCAACGCTCCCTCTCCATAACGGGAAAGAATTTGGTCATCAGGTGTGAGGTGCTCTCGGAGCTGCTGTACTTGGCACAGGTGTGGCCTGTCCCTCCTTCCTACGCCACAGGGATCACCCGGGCCGTCTTCCAGTTCATCTGGGGGTCGAGGATGGACCGGGTGTGACGGGCCACAATGTACAAGTCAGCAGACAACGGGGGTAAAAGCGTGCCCAACGTCGCTCTCATCCTGATGACCACCTTCGTGTGTGGCTGCATCAGGCGGAGTGTAGAGCCAAGGCACGTGGGCACCAAGTGTCACTACTTGCTGAGGTTCTACCTGTCCCCGGTGTTGCGAAGGATGGGCCTGGCGCAGATGCCACGCAAGGTGCCAGTCAGCTGGTCACTGCCGCCCCATCTGTCGTCTGTGGAAAGGTTCTTCTGGACCAACACCTTTGACCACATGTCCATTGGGCAGTGGTCAGCACAGAATGTCCTGCAGGCACTGCAGGGAAAGGACTCGATGGACCCGGTGGCGTGGTTCCCTGGCTTGGCTGGCGGTGAGGGGAGCCCTCCCAGTCAGATCCTTCCTGCTCCATCGGAACCTCACTACCAGCGCACGCTGCCCTCGGGACGGCTGCTATGGAGAGGAGACGGTTGCCCACCTCTTTGCAGAGTGTGGATTTGCTAAAAGAGTCTGGAGAAAAATGCAAGGGTCCCCGTTCGCTTTATTCCGAACAGCTCCATCACTGAGGACTCTGTGATTTACGGACTGTTCCCAGGGACACATTCAGAGACTGACATCGAGTGCTGCTGGAGGGTCATCAACTCGGTGAAAGACGCTCTCTGGTCTGCCCGAGCGTTGTTCACCACCCAGCAGAGCGAGATGTCCGTCGGGGAATGTTGCCGACTGGCCCGCTGCAGACTGCAGGAGTACGTGCTGAGGGACGCACTGAAGCTCGGTGCAGCCAACGCCAAGGCTCGGTGGGGGAGGGCCACGGTCTAGGGTCCTTCCGCTGCTGGACATGGGGGGCACAGTGTGGTGGAGATGCCCCTCAACATAAGGGAAGGTATCCCATGCCGGGGGGCCACATGAGTGGCACGGGTGGGGGACACATTTGTGAAATTTGGGGAAAATAAATGTATAAACCGTATTGATCAATTTGTATAGCCTCCGGAAATGCCGGGTGGATTTTCCGCAAGGTTCATGTATTGTATATATTTACCATTGGAATAAAGTCTATTTTGAAATATTAAAAAAAATTTTTTAAAAATAGTGCGAACTGAGCGGAGGTGTTGGGCGATGCGATCGCCAAGCCTGCGCTTGGTCTCACCGATGTAGAGCAGTTGACACCTAGAGCAGCGGATGCAATAGATGAGGTTGGAGGAGGTGCAGGTGAACCTCTGCCTCACCTGGAAAGTCTGCTTGGGTCCTTGGATGGAGTCAAGGGGGGAGGTAAAGAGACAAGTGTAGCATTTCCTGCGGTTGCAAGGGAAAGTGCCAGGGGAGGGGGTGGTTTGGGTGGGAAGGAATGAATTGTGTGTATATATTTATATAATGGTATATGGACACACTGATCGGTTCTGTAGTCAATGCCTACTATGTTCTGTTGTGCTGAAGCAAAGCAAGAATTTCATTGTCCTATCTGGGACACATGACAATAAACTCACTTGAACCTTGAACTTGAATTGACCAGGGAGTTACGGAGGGAGCGGTCTCTGCGGAAAGCAGACAGGGGAGGAGATGGGAAGATGTGGCCAGTGGTGGGATCCCGTTGGAGATGGCGAAAATGTCGTAGGATTTTGTGTTGTATGTGACGGCTGGTGGGATGGAAGGTGAGGACAAGGGGGACTCTTCCCTTGTTACGAGTGAGAGCAGAGTCACGGGGCTTAGAGGAGACCCTGGTGAGAGCCTCATCTATAGTAGAAGAGGGGAACCCCCGTTTCTTGAAGAATGAGGGCATCTCTGATGCCCTGGTCTGGAACACCTCATCCTGGGAGCAGATGCGGCATAGATGGAGGAATTGGGAGTGGGGGATATTCCTTACAGGAAGCAGGGTGGGAAGAAGTATAGTCTAGATAGCCATGGGAGTCAGTGGGTTCATAGTGGATGTCGGTCAGATGTCTATCACATGGAGATAGTGAGGTCTAGAAACGGTGGGGAGATGTCGGAAATGGTCCAGGTGTATTTGAGTGCCGGATGGAAGTTAGTGATGAAGTCAGTGAGTTGTGTGTGGGTGCAGGGGTAGCACCAATGCAGTCGTCGATGTAGCGGAGGTAGAGTTCGGGGATGGGGCCCTGGTACGTCTCGAGCAAGGATTGTTCGACGTACCCTACAAAGAGGCAGGCATAGCTGGGGCCCACGCACGTGCCCATAGCTACGCCTTGTATTTGGAGGAAATGGGAGGAGTCAAAGGAAAAGTTGTTGCGGGTGAGGACCAGCTCCGCTAGGCGGAGGAGAGTATTTATAGACGGGGATTGGGTGGTTCTGCGGTCTCCTTTCTTCTTCCCGCCCCCCCCCACCCTCACAGTCTGAAGAAGGGTTTCGACCCGAAACGTTGCCTATTTCCTTCGCTCCATAGATGCTGCCTCACCCACTGAGTTTCTCCAGCATTTTTGTATACATTTGGAAAGCAGTGACAGGATCGGTCAAAGTCAGCATGGATTTATGAAGGGGAAATCTCTCCATACCCTCTGATCCCCTTAGCCACAAGGGCCACATCTAACTCCCTCTTAAATATAGCCAATGAACTGGCCTCAACTACCCTCTGTGGCAGAGAGTTCCAGAGACTCACCACTCTCTGTGTGAAAAAAGTCCTTCTCATCTCGGTCCTAAAGGATTTCCCCCTTATCCTTAAGCTGTGACCCCTTGTCCTGGACCTCCCCAACATCGGGAACAATCTTCCTGCATCTTGCCTGTCCAACCCCTTAAGAATTTTGTAAGTTTCTATAAGATCCCCTCTCAATCTCCTAAATTCTAGAGAGTATAAACCGAGTCTATCCAGTCTTTCTTCATAAGACAGTCCTGACATCCCAGGAATCAATCTGGTGAACCTTCTCTGCACTCCCTCTATGGCAATAATGTCCTTCCTCAGATTTGGAGACCAGAACTGTACACAATACTCCAGGTGTGGTCTCACCAAGACCCTATACAACTTAAGTAGAACCTCCCTGCTCCTATACTCAAAACCTTTTGCTATGAAAGCTAAGATACCATTCGCTTTCTTCACTGCCTGCTGCACCTGCATGCCTACTTTCAATGACTGGTGTACCATGACACCCAGGTCGCGCTGCATCTCCCCTTTTCCTAATCGGCCACCATTTAGATAATAGTCTGCTTTCCTGTTTTTGCCACCAAAGTGGATAACCTCACATTTATCCACATTATACTGCATCTGCCAAACATTTGCCCACTCACCCCGCCTATCCAAGTCACCTTGCAGTCTCCTAGCATCCTCTTCACAGCTAACACTGCCCCCCAGTTTAGTGTCATCCGCAAACTTGGAGATATTGCCTTCAATTCCCTCATCCAGATCATTAATATATATTGTAAATAGCTGGGGTCCCAGCACTGAGCCTTGCGGTACCCCACTAGTCACTGCCTGCCATTGTGAAAACAACCCGTTTACTCCTACTCTTTGCTTCCTGTTTGCCAGCCAGTTCTCTATCCACATCAATACTGAACCCCCAATGCCGTATGCTTTAAGTTTGTATACTAATCTCTTATGTGGGACCTTGTTGAAAGCCTTCTGGAAGTCCAGATACACCACATCCACTGGTTCTCCCCATCCATGCTACTAGTTACATCCTCGAAAAATTCCACAAGATTCGTCAGACATGGTTTACCTTTCGTAAATCCGTGCTGACTTTGTCCAATGATTTCACCACTTTCCAAATGTGCTGCTATCCCATCTTTAATAACTGACTCTAGCAGTTTCCCCACTACCGATGTTAGACTAACTGGTCTGTAATGCCCCGTTTTCTCTCTCCCTCCCTTCTTAAAAAGAGGGGTTACGTTTGCTACCCGCCAATCCTCAGGAACTACTCCAGAATCTAAAGAGTTTTGAAAGATTATCACTAATGCATCCACTATTTCCGGAGCTACTTCCTTAAGTACTCCACTTTTGGTAGCAAGTAACGAAAGTGATTTTAGATGATCAGCCATGATCATTTTGAATGGCTCGAAGGGCTGAATAGCCTACTGCTGCACCTATTTTTCTATGGTTCAACAAGGTAAATTATCCCTGGTGTGTCGGGTAGAACTAGTGACAGGCTATGCGCAGATTGGCGAGGACTCGGTGGGCTGAAGAGTTTGTTTCTATGCTGGATCGCTAAACTAATATATCTAAATGACATTTTGAGTCAGGACCCTTCTTCAGACTGATGGAGTAGGGGGGAGAAAGCTGGAAAATAGAGGTGGGGGTTGGACAAAGCCCAGCAAGTGATAGGTGGAGAGAAATGCTGGAGTAACTCAGCAAGTCAGACTGCATCTCTGCGGAACAGGGAAGGCAGGAACGGGGTACTGATTTTAGATGATCAGCCATGAACACATTGAATGGCGGTGCTGGCTTGAAGGACTGAATGACCTACTCCTGCACCCATTTTCTATGTTTCTATATTGTTGAAGTAGAGTTTTTAAAGAGTGGAGCGATTGTAATAAATGAATGAATATGAATGAATAATTGGCCAAGTATTCACGTACAAGTAATCTGCCTTGGTGCCCCGCATGACAACTATGACTTGCATGTTGACCAGCACGCTGAGACTCGCTAGGTTTGGGCGCCATCTCGGATGTGGACGAGAAAGTGGGATAGCATAGAACTAGTGCGATCGGGGTGATCGATGGTCGGCGTAGATTCGGTGTGCCGAAACCCCTGTTTCCTTGCTGTATCTTTCAATCAATCAATCAAAACCAACCTCCACAGATCCATCTTGAAACTTTCCTCTCCGTAAAACCAGAATCTTGGCGGCCACATCGGCGGATGATGTCCGTTCCTCTGCAAACGCCAGGAAGACCTGGTGGCTGTTGAGGTAGAGGAGAGAGGGGATGCGGTACACGGGACCAGGCTGGTCGCTCTCAAACAAGGTGAAGGCACAGGGGAGGCTGGCAGCCGCCATACTCAACCCTGCACAAAGAAGAGAAGATAGGAAGGTGAAGGAACATAGACAATGTGTGCAGGAGTAGGCCATTCGGCCCTTTCGAGCCAGCATCACCATTCAATATGATCATGGCCGATCATCCACAATCAGTACTACATATCCCTTGTTTAAGAAGCAACTGCAGATGCTGGAAAAATCGAAGGTAGATATAAATGCTGGAGAAACTCAGTGGGTGAGGCAGCATCTATGGAGCGAAGGAATAGGTGACATAGAAACATAGAAAATAGGTGCAGTAGGAGGCCATTCGGCCCTTCGAGCCTGCACCGCCATTCATTGTGATCATTGCTCACGTGACGTTTCGGGTTGAGACCCTTCTTCACCTATTCCTTCGCTCCACAGATGCTGCCTCACCCGCTGAGTTTCTCCAGCATTTTTATCTTGCCCGTATTCCTTGATTCCTTTAGCCCGAAGAGCTAAATCCAACTCTTGCATGGTTAGAAACGGTGCCTGCGCAGAGTGTGAATTAATAAATAAACGTGCAAATGACTGTCCTCGGTACACGTGACAATAAACTAATTTGTGACTAAACTGTAAAAAAGAAGTTACATTTCACGGTCACTCACAGTCATTCCGAGAGGAAACAGGCCCTTCGGCCCAACTTGCCCATGGCCATCTACACTAGCCCCACATCTCTCTAAACCTTTCGTATCCAGGTACCTGCCCAAATATATTTTGAACATTGTGATAGTACCTGCCTCAATTACCTCCTCTGGCAGGTAGACAAAAACGCTGGAGAAACTCAGCGGGTGAGGCAGCATCTTTGGGTTGCCCTTCTTCTTCTCTACCCGAAACGTCACCTATTCCTTCGCTCCATAGATGCTGCCTCACCCGCTGAGTTTCTCCAGCGTTTTTGTCTACCTTCGATTGTTCCAGTTTGCAGTTCTTTCTTAAACATACCTGCTCTAGCAGTTCGTTCCACACACCTACCAGGTAGTTGAGGCAGGTACTGTAACAACTTTTAAAAGAGATTTTACAGGAAGAATGTGGGCCAAACGGGACTAGAGTAGTACGGGCATCTTTGTCTATATGGAGGACCTGTGATGATTCTCAATCCTGTCTCAAAGTTTGCACAGTTAATTATTGGGGCAGGAGAATGGGGAACAGTTTATTCCTGAAAGTGCAAGGTGTGGATGAGTGGGGTAGCAAGTCTACCATGAACAGCAGGGCCCTGGGCAGCGCTGAGCACCAGAGGGACCTCGACGTACACATCTGTGGATGTTTCAAGATGGCAATGCAAGTGGATAATGCAATGACGAGGGCTCCCAAGATAGACACAAAACTCAGCAGGACTGGCAGCATCTCTAGATGGCAGAAGAAGGGTCTCAACCCAAAACGCCACCCATTCTTTCTCACCAGAGATGCTGCCAGTCCTGCTGAGTTATCCCAGCATTTATTTATTTATTTGTTTTTAAAAAAAATATTGGTGCAGCAGGCCATTCAGCCCTTCGAGCCAGCACCGCCATTCAATATGATCATGGCTGATCATCCACAATCAGTACCCTGTTCCTGCCTTCTCTCCATATCCCTTAACTCCATTATCCCTAAGAGCTCTATCTAACTCTCTCTTGAAAGCATCCAGAGAACCAGCCTCCACTGCCCTCTGAGGCAGAGAATTCCACAGACTCACAACTCTCTGTGTGAAAAAGTTTTTCCTCATCTCCGTTCTTAATGGCTTACCGCTTATTCTTAAACTATGGCCCCTGGTTCTGGACTCCCCCATTATCGGGAACATATTTCCTGCCTCTAGTATGTCCAAACCCTTAACAATCTTATATGTTTCAATAAGATCCACTTTCACCCTTCTAAATTCCATAGTATGCAAGCTCAGCCGCTCCAATCTATCAACATATGACAGTCCCGCCATCCCGGGAATTAATATCGTGAACCTACGCTGCACTCCCTCAATAGCAAGAATGTCTTTCTCAAAGTCTATTTTAAGTCTATCTTCTGTGTAAACCATCATCTGCAGCTTCTTCCTACACAATGAAGAGTTGGAAGCTTGCCTTCATTACATGGACATGAGAGCAAAGATAGAGTGGTCACACACCACGGAAACAGGCCCTTCGGCTCAACTTGCCCACACGGACCAACATGTCCCATCCAAAGATCCTATAGCGAGCAAGATGGTCCACTCCGCTAAAAAGCCGTAGTAGGTGATGGGTGATCTTAGCGCCATTTGCGTAACAGGCTTGCATCATGGCATCAAGCTAATTCAGGGAGATTCTGCTATATCAGGCTGTGAGATTAAAGGATAGACACAAAATGCAGCGGGTCAGGCGGTATTTCTGGACAAAAGGAATAGGTGACATTTTGGGTCTTCACTCAAACCATCCTTCCCCCCCTTCCCTCCGACACGGACACGGAGCGATTGCCGCCCCCCTTCTTTTTGTTAAATATCTGTTTCCTTCTGTTTATTTTTAAAATGGCCCCCTTGCCATTTCCGTACTTTTTCGATAGCTGCCATGACCCGTTTGATGTCATCCTTCACCCTGCTCCTGGTCTCGGCCCACACCGATCTGCCCGACATTTTGTGTGTGTGTGTGTGTGTGTGTGTGTGTGTGTGTGTGTGTGTGTGTGTGTGTGTGTGTGTGTGTGTGTGTGTGTGTGTGTGTGTGTCTGTGTGTGTCTGTGTCTGTGTGTGTGTGTGTCTGTGTGTGTCTGTGTGTGTCTGTGTGTGTGTGTGTCTGTGTGTGTGTCTGTGTGTGTCTGTGTGTGTGTGTGTGTGTGTGTGTGTGTGTGTGTGTGTGTGTGTGTGTGTATGTGTGTGTGTCTGTGTGTGTGTGTGTGTGTGTGTGTGTGTATGTGTGTGTGTGTCTGTGTCTGTGTGTGTGTGTGTGTGTGTGTGTGTGTGTGTGTGTGTGTGTGTGTGTCTGTGTGTGTCTGTGTCTGTGTGTGTGTCTGTGTGTGTCTGTGTGTGTGTGTGTGTGTGTGTGTGTGTGTGTGTGTGTATGTGTGTGTGTGTCTGTGTGTGTGTGTGTGTGTGTGTGTGTGTGTATGTGTGTGTGTGTCTGTGTGTCTGTGTGTGTGTGTGTGTGTGTGTGTGTATGTGTGTGTGTGTCTGTGTGTCTGTGTGTGTGTGTGTGTGTGTGTGTGTGTGTGTGTGTGTGTGTATGTGTGTGTGTGTGTGTCAGAGTCTGAGGGGAGTAGCGCTGGCACCTAAGCGAGCGAAAGCGCGGACAGACGGACAAAAGTAACGATCATAGAGCGGAATAGGTGACATTTTGGGTCGAGACCCTTCTTCAGACTGTCAGGTGAAAGAGGAACAAGAGATATAGACGGTACTAAGGACAAATGACTGGAAGATATGCCTATATCTCCCGTTTCCCTTTCCCTTGACTGTCAGTCTGAAGAAGGGTCTCGACCCGAAATGTCACCTACGCCGCTGTATGATCGTTGCTTTCATACATCTGTCCCCCCATTCGCTCCCTCTTGGTGCCGGCGCTTCTCCCCTCAGACTCCACCAAACAAACACACACACAGCGTATCGAAAAAGTCGACCAGAAATATCACCTTTTCTCCAGAGATGCTGCCTGATCTGCTGATTTACTCCAGCCTTTTGTGTCCGTCTTCGGTTTAAACCAGCATCTGCAGTTCCTCCCTGTACAAGGTATGTGCCCTTTAAAAAAAAAATTAAAACATTTAAAAACACATAAACTGTTCCCCTGCAATGCTCATTGCAAGGAGCGTTGCGTCGGGGTTACTGAAATGGCGGATGTTACTCTCCGGTGCGTACTACACGTCAGTCCATTGTATTTCGCAGGAGTGGTCTATCTTGCTCGCTAATAGTACCCCTACCCCACACCGAGTCCCCCCTTGTTCTCGCACCGTCCCACACGGCGGTCCCCCCACGCCAGGTCCTCCCCTCCCTTCACACTCCACCACCGCTGAGGCTCCGTTGCCGTCGAGGCTCAAGATGCTGCCAAGCCTCCCATCGCCACCGCCGCCGCTGAGGCTCCTTTGGCCCAGACAGGCCTCGCCACCCGGCTTCTCTGCAGTCCGCTGGGAGGCCTGTGGGGCAAGTCGAGCCTACTGGGGCACATTCCGGTCGGCGCCACCGTCGTCCGGCCGGTGGATCGGGCCTACACTAGTCCCACCTGCCCGCATTTGGCCCATAATCCCTCTGAACCTTTCCTATCCATGCACCTATCTAAATGTTCCTTAACATTTGCGATTGTATCCTGCCTCTCAATTAGATATTAAGAACATTTGGAAAGTGGGAAACTTGCCTTATGATAGGGGTGCCAAAACGGTACATTTAGGATTAGTGGGGAGGGGTTTAGAGGGTGGCAGATGCTGGAATCTGGACCAAAACAGCAAAGTGCTGGAAGAGCTCTGCGGGTCGGTCAGCATCTGCTGATGCAGAAGGATGAGCTTTGCAGTGGATTGGTGAAAATGGAGACACAAGAGATGAGAGCCACACATTGTGGAAACAGGCCCTTTTGGCCCAACATGCCCATACCGGCCGACATGCCCCAGCTACACTAGTCATAGAGTGATACAGTGTGGAAACAGGCCCTTCGGCCCAAAATGCCCATACAGGCCGACATGCCCCAGCTACACTAGTCATAGAGTGATACAGTGTGGAAACAGGCCCTTCGGCCCAACATACCCATACCGGTCAACATGCCCCAGCTACACTTGTCATAGAGCCACACATTGTGGAAACAGGCCCTTCGGCCCAAAATGCCCATACTGGTCAACATGCCCCAGCTACACTCGTCCCACCTGCCCGCATTTGGCCCACATCATCCCTCCAAACCTGTCCTATCCATGTACCTGTGCAAGAGACGGGGCCCCGGGCCTGTGGGATCTTGCTGTGCGGGCGGGGCCTAGCCTCAGTCAGGCCTCTCGCCCCGGAAATAACAATTTAATCGCCTTAACAAAAAAACCAGCGGCGAATCCTTGTCTCAGACCCGGGCCCAGAGCTGAGGCTTTAGGCTGCGCTCCGGGCCCAAGGCCGAGGCTTTAGGCTGCGCTCCGGGCCCAAGGCCGAGGCTTTAGGCTGCGCTCCGGGCCCAAGGCCGAGGCCTCAGACCTCGCCCCCACCCTAACCCCACCGACCCTGACCCAGGCCAGGTCATTCGCAGGACAATACGGCCGGTTTGACGGAATATATATAATTTTTAATTTTACCTCAGGCTCTGGAGGCCCAGTCACTATGGTTACCGCCCTGGCGGTGCCGAGCATGCGCGGGGCGCGCTGGCCGCTGGGAGTTGTAGTCCTTCTCGCTGTCTGCAAGGATGTCCCTCCCACTGGGTCCCACTGGGTCCAACTCTACACCTTGGAGCCTCAGTCAGCATCAAACATTCTAGATCAGTATTGTAGTGCAGCCCATTCCGCGCATTGCTGGTTCCCACAACTGCAGAAGAAATAGCAGGCCATTCAGCCCTCAGTGCCTGCTATTCCATTCAGAAACTTCCATACACTGGACTTAATTGGAATGTTTCCATTGATTGAAGATAGACACAAAAAGCTGGGGTAACTCAGCGAGTCAGACTGCATCCCTAGAGAAAAGTAATAGGTGACGTTTTGGGGTCGAGACCCTCCTTCAGACTTTTTTTTCCCCTCGTTTATTATATTGTTATTATATTGAGTACTATGTTTACATATTGTGTTGTGCTGCTGCAAGAAATAATTTCATTGTTCTATCTTGGATGTAGGACAAAAAACACTCTTGACTTCATGCCAACCCTATACCAATCTGCACTGGTACCATAGCCCGTATTATGTGCAGTATAATGTGGATAAATGTGAGGTTATCCACTTTGGTGGCAAAAATAGGAAAACCGACTACTATCTAAATGGTGGCCGATTACGAAAAGGGGAGATGCAGCGCGACCTGGGTGTCATGGTACACCAGTCATTGAAAGTAGGCATGCAGGTACAACAGGCAGTGAAGAAAGCCAATGGTATGTTAGCTTTCATAGCAAAAGGATTTGAGTATAGGAGCAGGGAGGTTCTACTTCAGTTGTATAGGGTCTTGGTGAGGCCACACCTGGAGTATTGCGTACAGTTCTGGTCTCCAAATCTGAGGAAGGACATTATTGCCATAGAGGGAGTGCAGCGAAGGTTCACCAGACTGATTCCTGGGATGTCAGGACTGTCTTATGAGCAAAGACTGCATAGACTCGGTTTATACTCTCTAGAATTTAGGAGATTGAGAGGGGATCTTATAGAAACTTACAAGATTCTTAAGGGGTTGGACAGGCTAGATGCAGGAAGATTGTTCCCGATGTTGGGGCCGTCCAGGACAAGGGGTCACAGCTTAAGGATAAGGGGGAAACCCTTTAGGACCGAGATGAGAAGGAATTTTTTCACACAGAGAGTGGTGGGTCTCTGGAATTCTCTGCCACAGAGGGTAGTTGAGGCCAGTTCATTGGATATATTTAAGAGGGAGTTAGATGTGGCCCTTGTGGCTAAGGGAATCAGAGGGTATGGAGAGAAGGCAGGTACGGGATACTGAGTTGGATGATCAGCCATGATCATATTGAATGGCGGTGCAGGCTCGAAGGGCCGAATGGCCTATTCCTGCACCTAATTTCTATGTTTCTATGTTTCTATGTATTAGATCGGCATCCCTCCAAGCCTTTTGTTGGTGTTAATATTACCAACACTCTGTCGTGGACCAAGAGAGCACGCCAATGCCTCTACTTCCCGAGGAGACTGAGGAAATTAGTCATGTTTCCAGTGACTCTTACAAATTTCCACAGATGCACCATAGAAAGCATAATGTTGGGGTGCATCACAGCTTGGTTTGGAAACATCTTTATGCAAGACCACAAAAAAATTGCAGTGTTGTAGGTGTGGCCCAGTCCATCACACAGACCAATGTGAAGAAGGGTCTCAAACCAAAACATCATCTATCTGGGTTCACAATCATCCTACCACAACCAGAGTACAGTGCTGAACTACTATCAACCTCTTTGGTGACCCCCTGACTTTCCTTGATCGGACTTTGCTGGCTTTACCTTGCACTAAACGTTATTCCCTTATCATGTATCTGTACACTGTAAATGGCTGGATTGTAATCATGCATTGTCTTTAAAAGCAAAAGCTTTTCACTGCACCTGTTACCGACACGTAACAATGAACTGAACTGAAACTGAACTGCCTAACCCTCTGAGTTACTCCGGCACTTTGTGACCTTTTAGACTTCACGCTGCCTCGGAAAAGCAGCCAACACAATAAAGACATCTCATCCCGGTCATTCCTTCTTCTCCCCGCTCCCGTCCAGCAGAAGGTGCAGAAGCTTGAAAGTGCGTACCATCAGACTCAGGAACAGCTTCCTCCCCTCTGTTATCAGTCTTCTGAACGGTCCTTCCATAAGCTAGGGTACTGTCTGATTCACCTCTACACCATTGCAGACATCGGACGTTGTCTCTGGAACTGGTGTGCTATAATGCTGAGAACTATATTCTGCACTCTGTATCTTCCCCTTTACCTGTTGTACTCAAGTTTGACTTGATTGTATTTGAGTTTGTACTTGATTGTCCAAAGACGTACAGGTTTGTAGGCTAATTGGCTTGGTAAATGTAAAAATTGTCCCTAGTGGGTGTTAATGTGCAGGGATCGCTGGTTGGCGCGGACCCAGTGGGTCGAAGGGCCTGTTTCCGTGCTGTATCTCTAAACTAAACTATGTATAGTATTATCAGCTCCGATTGGATAGCATGCAAAATATTTTCACTGTACCTCAGTGCACATGACAATAACTTAAACCTATCCAAGGACCAACCCAAACGATGAGGGCTGTGGTGAACTTTGTCTCCTGGTTCTCTATCTTAGCAAGTTCCTGCATGGTTTGTTGGTCTGGAAGGTTAGTTCAGAAGGGATCCAGAGCGAACTAGCTAATAGAACACATAATTGGCTGGAAGGCCGGAGACCAACGGCTGTGCTTTGCAGACAGAGATCCACTGTTGTCATTTTTGTAGTAACAATTTGGCAGCAGTCGTTGTTGGCATCAGGTTTCATTCGTCACGTGCACATAAAGTGCAAGTGAAATGAATTTGCCAACAGCGGTACAATAAAAACACACAATACACAATAAAAATTTAACACAAACATCCACCACATCATTCATCACTGTGGTGGAAGGCACAACATTTGGCCAGTCCTCCATTTTCCCCCGTGGTCGGGACCTCTACCCTCTGCAGTCACCGCTGCGGGCATCCAGATGTTCAGACCAGGTAAGTCCAGGTAAGTCCTAAATCGATGCTTCCCCACTGGAGACCACGGCTTTAAGATGGTGTAGGTCGCAGGCCGGCGGTCGAAGATTTAAAGTCCCTGCCGCGCCGCAGCCAGAAGCACCGCAGACTGCAGGGCCGGCGGTTGGAGCTCCTCTCCAGGGATCCCCGGCGAGGGACCCCGCTCCTGATGGTAAGTCCCTGCCGCGCCCGCAGTAGAAGTTGGCTGCGGACCAGCGGTCAGAGCTCTTCTTCGCTGGTGTCAACGAGGGATCCCAGGCCACGGACTCAGCGCCAGCTGGAGTTCCGCAGACCGTGGCTTCAGGCTGCCGCGGGCCAGCGAATGGAGCGCTCCCCTCCGGCGACCCCTGGTGAGGGCTCACCCGCTCCGCAACGAGAGTCCGCGCTGCAGCTGAAGCCCTGGGCGCGTCTCCGGGAAAGGCCGCACAGATCCTCGATGTTAGGCCAAGGGGGAGGCGACATAGAAAAACAGTTTCCCCCTTACCCCCCCACACCACCCCCCACACAAGACACACCAAGAGACATTAAAAACATACATTAAGACACTCTTTAAAAAAAACAAAAAAAGTAGAAAAAACAAACACGCTGATGGCGGGGCTGCCAGCTTGCAGCGCCCCCACCGACCTATTGGCATGGCTAGTTAGTTGTCAGATGACACTAAAAATGGTGGTGCGGTGGTCATTGAAGTAGGTTTTCTATAAGATCTTGATCAACTGGGATAACAGACAAGAAATGGCTAATGGAGTTTAGTTCAGTGAAATGCGAGGTGTGTGCCATTTTATAGAACAAATCAGGGCAGGACTCACACAGCACATGGTAGGGCAGCGTTATTAGAACAGGGGAAGAGACAAAGTGCTGCAGTAACTCAGCGGGTCAGGCAGCATCTGTGGAGAACATGGATAGGTGACGTTTCACAAAGTGCTGGAGTAACTCAGCGGGTCAGGCAGCATCTGTGGAGAACATGGATAGGTGACGTTTCACAGAGTGCTGGAGTAACTCAGCGGGTCAGGCAGCATCTGTGGAGAACATGGATAGGTGACGTTTCACAGAGTGCTGGAGTAACTCAGCGGGTCAGGCAGCATCTGTGGAGAACATGGATAGGTGATGTTTCACAGAGTGCTGGAGTAACTCAGCGGGTCAGGCAGCATCTGTGGAGAACATGGATAGGTGACGTTTCACAAAGTGCTGGAGTAACTCAGCGGGTCAGGCAGCATCTGTGGAGAACATGGATAGGTGACGTTTCACAGAGTGCTGGAGTAACTCAGCGAGTCAGGCAGCATCTGTGGAGAACATGGATAGGTGACGTTTCACAGAGTGCTGGAGTAACTCAGCGGGTCAGGCAGCATCTGTGGGGAACATGGATAGGTGACTTTTCGGATCCTTCAGACTGAATGTAGGGTGGAGGGGAAAGAAAGGAGGAACAGGACAAAGTGTGGCAGGTATTAGGTGAATACAGGTGTGCGGGTTTTTGATAGGAACAAAGACCAGAGATTAAAAAATGGGTGTGAGACAAAAGGATTGAAGAGTTGGGCGGTCACGGTGGCACAGCGGTAGAGTTGCAGCCTTACAGCGCCGGAGATCCAGGTTCGATCCCGACTATGGGTGCAGTCTGTACGGAGTTTGTACGTTCCAGGCACGTGCCGTCAGTGTAGGCAAGGTAGGCACTGCCTACCCTGACTAAAATTATGAAATGGCAATTATTAAATATAAATAATAAAGGCATGGGAGAATTATGCCTATCTAAGAGATCGATCTCCTAGGTGGACATCATTCTCCGTGCCTTTCATCCGCAGCGCTTGTGACACGGGAAGGTCTGTGCAGCCCACGTGCCGTCAGCGCTGCCTGAAGCCGTCAGTTTCAAGCGGGGCTGAAGGCAGCAGAAATTCTGCCTTTGCAGCACTGCGCATACGCATCAGCCTACTGTGCATATGCATCAGTCTACTGCGCATGCGCAGCCCAAGTTTCTTGGCGGGGTTTTCAACCATGGTTTGTCGTGTACCAATGATGTGGTAAGTACATTTTGTGATTTTTTAAAAAAATACCGTATTTCCCGGGGTGTGGGGGTGGGGGGCGGGGGGGTCGAACTCCTTTCACAGCGTTTGGGGAGTCTGGCCCGGGGTAAAGTTGCGGGGAGGGCACGAATGTTATGAATGAGGGGTCGGGGGCATCCACTTGCGACGCTCCTTGCACGGGGGCGTGGAATGACACTGCTCTGAGGCCGGGGGGGAAAGAGAGAGAAGTAGCTCGGGTGGCTGAGCGGCCGCCGGGCCGGACAGCGGAACCAGCCGCCACCTTAGCTCCTTCTGCCGGTCCCCGCTCACCTCTGGCAGATCTCCGTCTAAAAAACTCTCTCCTGCCGCTCGCTGGCCTCACTCATGTACTTAAATTCCGACAGCGCGATTGAGGTTACTTGGCTGTGGGAATTTAAGGATTTGCAGGAAGTCGCTGACATGAGCGAAGTCGGCGAACGGCAGGTGACAGGTGTTCCGATAGAGAGCACTGCCAAAGGTGAGCGGGCCGGCAGAAGGCGCTGAAGTGGCAGCCAGTTCAGCTGTCGGGTCCCGGTGGCCGCTCCCCGAGCTGCTTCTATCCCCAGCTACAGTGCGTGGCTTCGCGCCCGGAGAGCTGCGGCAGCGGTGAGTGAAGATTCCAGTACTTTGTGATAAGTACTTTCTTGCGATTTTCACCATTGCTCCTCACATGTCCAGCCTACAACCTCTATATATCGCTCAGACCCTCTAGTCCTGGCACCTTCCTCGTAAATGTTCTGTGTCCTTTCCAGCGCTGGCAGTATCCCCGACACCCTCCTTCTGAACACTCGTGCCCTCCCCACAACTTTACCCCTGGCACAGACTCTCCACACGCTGTGAAAGGAACTGTCCCCCCAATTGGTCTAGGACTAGGAAGCCTTGGGCAAATTGAAATGTCAGTTTTAATTTTTTTAATTTATTTAATGGGGAGAACAATCTGCTCATGCGCAGTTTAAATTTTTTTTTAAAGCGGACTGAGTGCCTACCCTGAGTAATTACTCACGGCACGTGCCTGGTACGTTCTCCCCGTGACCTGCATGGGTCTTCTCCGAAATCTTCGGTTTCTTCCCGGACACCAAAGACGTGCAGGTTTGTAGGGTAAATGTAAAAAAATTGTCCCTAATGGGTGTAGGATGGTGTTAATGTGCAGGGATCGCTGGTTGGCGCGGACTCGGTGGGCCGAAGGGCCTGTTTCCGCGCTGTATCTTTAAACTAAACTAAAGTTCTGAATTATGGAGCCAGAGGAAGTAATATAGGTGGAGGGGAGAAATAGGTGCCGTCCCGTTGGGGCAAAGGGGAGTGGTTAGGGTTTGAGGGAAAGAAAGGGAGTGATGATTGAGAAAGGTGGGGGGGAAGTTAGAGGTTACCTAAAATTGTAGAATTCAATGGTCAATAACGAACATGGTACATTGGACCATGAGTGACAACATAGATGTACAAACTCTGTACACACAGCACCCGCAGTTGGGATCGAACCCGGGTCTCTGGCGTTGCAAGCGCTGTAAGGCAGCAACTCTACCGCTGCGCCACCGTGCGGGCTTGACCGCAAGATAACACATGATGTGGACACAGCAATAGAGAGTCAAAGTGATACAGCGTAGAAACAGGCCCTTCGGCCTGTCCCAGCTACACTAGTCCCACCTGCCTGCGCTTGGTCCATATCCCTCCAAACCTGTCCTATCCACTGTTTCTTAAACGTCGGGGTAGTCCCAGCCTCAACTACCTCCTTTGGCAGCTCGTTCCATACACCCACCACCCTTTGTGTGAAAAAGTTACCCCTCAGATTCTTATTAAACCCTTTCCCCTTCACCTCGAACATATGTCCTCTGGTCCTCGATTCCCCTATTCTAGGCAAGAGACTCTGTGCGTCTGCCCAATCTATTCCTCTCATGATTTTATACATCTCTATAAGATTCCCCCCCTCATCCTCCTGCGCTCCAGGGAATATAGACCCAGCCTACTCAACCTCTCCCTGTAGCTCAGACCCTCTAGTCCTGGCAACATCCTTGTAAAGCAATAGTCAGACTTCACTTTTTTTTAATATAGACTTTAATTCATAAATAAATATACCAACACCGAACACAAGAAATACAGCTTATAGAGAGACCGTCCCCTCTCTTGGCACGAGAACGAACATTTTAAATCCACCGATTTAATCATTTGATTGTTCATATTCATAGAGCCCCCAAAAAACATGAATCTCTGTAATAGAACAACACAGGTCACTGCCGAGGTCAAAAGGAAACAGGAAGTGGCAGGATCAACAATCTGTGGGACTGGACAACAGAGGTGGAGGAAGGGAAGGCTGGATGGGAATGGGATGGTGCAGCAAGCCTCGATTGTAAAGCACGCCGAATTCTAGAGAGGGTGAAGGTGTGGGTAGAAAGGGGCCAAGTGTGGGAGAGGTCAGGATGTAAGCATTTAAGCTGTGGGAGATACAAGCTACTGCAGATGCTGGCTTATCCAAGAACAGGACACAGAGTGCTGGAGTAACTCAGCTGGTCGGCCAGCATCTCTGGAGAAGATGGAAAGGTGATGTTTTGGGTCGCGACCCTTCTTCAGACTGATTGCAGTCAGGGGTGAGGAAGCTGGAAGAGTGCAGAGGCGGGATAAACCCTGACGAGTGATAGGTGGATACAGGTGATGGGGGGGGGGGGGGGGAGATGGTTGGAGAAATGCCAGAGATGCAAAGGCAAAAAGGTGTGAGACATGGATAGAAGAGGTGGGGGGGGGGGGCTTCATCACCACAGATACATTGCAAACGCTTTTCATATCTCAGGCGCCACACTGATGTAGCTGCAAATGCAAAGGCGCTCAATAAAATTTAAACCTAAATGGACATAGTTGAATTTGCATCGACCCCACCCTCCTGAGTGGCTCTTGAAATATTAGCCCTGGAGGGGAGGGTGGTGTGGGAAGAGGAGAGAATCATCACACAAGCTCACGGTCAAGGGACAGAAACCATGCGGCAATAACACTGTCAGAGCCAGATGCGGGGAACCCCAGCAGAAGTTACACTGTGCAACTGTCTCACACAGACACTGCGCGCAGGACGCATGTTAACATTGGCAGCATCAACGCTGTTCCCTTGCACAGCAGCAAGCCAGGAGGCCATGCACCCGAGGGCTGGCTGCAACGTGCCTGCCGTGAGGTCCCCCCGGGGGGCAGGGAGCTTGCTGGAGGTACCCGGAATCTGTCCGCTCCGGGTGCCAGGCAGCAGCTCCAGCTCGCACAACGCTGCCCTTGACGGCAGCAGTCGACGTTCAGCATCCATTTCTGCGGGCGGCCGCGGATTTGCAAAGGTGAACGTTTCCCAGCGATTCCACGCCCTTGAATCCAAACCTGGACAGGTGAACCGAAGTCGGGAGTTTCCAATTCACCGCCGGCCCCTTCCCGACTCCAACATAGGGTGATATGGGTGATCTGCTGTCCAACGAGGGATCTCAGCAGCAAGGTCAACAAAGGAAGCAGCATCTGCACAATGTTTGTCTTTGCCAATGCACCAGCTAGCCAGAGGAAGACAGAAATGCTGGAGAAACTCAGCGGGCGAGGCAGCATCTATGGAGCGAAGGAATGGGTGATGTTTCGGGTCGAGAAGAAGGGTCTCGACCTCGAAACGTCACCTGTTCCTTCGCTCCATAGATGCTGCCTCGTCGGCTGAGTTTCTCCAGCATTTCTGTCTACCTTCGATTTTTCCAGCATCTTAAACAAGCCAGAGGTGCTGCAACAATCTCCAGCAGGCGTGGTCGACGATGAGAACACCTTTCACACAACCCGGCACGTCACAGAACAAAAGAGTTAATCGGCATTTCACAAAGTGCAAGACATCCAAATACTTCAATATTATTGCTTCTCCCTCTATTAAAAGTTCTCAAAATAAATTACTATGAAAATACATTTTGATTTTTTAAAAAAAGTAACAGACGAAACATGGCATGGAACTCTGGAAGTCTGTGCTGAGAGAGTCTGTGGACTTAGTAATCAGTCAACTCAAACCCCAAGAAAATAAACAGCAAAAAGACACACGCAACAACAAACAAAAAAAATCAAACTTAAATGAAAAGTCTCCACTTCCCGAACAGAAACTACTTCAACTCACAGATCTGGGTGCAGACTGAATTAAGACCCCCCCTCCTCTCCCCGATTCATAGAACCAGGAGGATTGGAAATCACTGCTGAGCAACACAGCGGGTTTTCCACTGATGTCCAAAGATGAGAAGGTAGACAAAAATGCTGGAGAAGCTCAGCGGGTGAGGCAGTATCTATGGAGCGAAGGAATGGGTGACATTTTGGGTCCAGACCCTTCTTCAGGTTTTATCCAAAGATAAGACCTCTGTTATTAATGATGTTGAGAATTGGAAAATTAATAATGATGAATGATCCCATTTCGACCATCTAACTTTAGCGTGGCGATATTTAACATGCGGTAGGTACACAGCTTGGTAAAAGCAACCTTGCCCCGGTTGGACCAGTGATGAAACAGTCCCGAAGATGGCAACAAAGCGTTGGGCCACGTTTGTGGGAGGAGACACAACTGTCGGGAACTGAGATGAGGAGGAATATCTTTAGTCACCGGGTGGTGAATCTGTGGATTTCTTGGCCACAGAAGGCTGTGGAGGCCAAGTCAGTGGATATTTTCAACGCAGAGATAGATAGATTCTTGATTAGTGCGGGTGGCAGAGGTTATGGAGAGAAGGCAGGAGAATGGGGTTAGAGGATCAGCCATGATTGTATGGCAGAGTAGACTTGATGGGCCGAATGGCATAATTCTACTCCTATCACTTATGACCTGTCCAGAACCCCAGGCATCGATGAAGGATTGACAGTCACAGGGGAAGGATGGATTTTAGGGAACCGGGGAGCACTGATGTTGATGGCAAAGTGGTAGATCCTGGATAGACACAAAACGCTGGAATAACTCAGCGGGACATACAGTAAAGGAATGGGTGACGTTTTGCTTCAAGATCCTTCTTCCGACTGAGACCCTCTTCTAGAAGGATCTCGACCTGAAACATCACCCACTCCTTCTCTCCAGACATGCTGCCTGTCCCGCTGAGTTACGCCAGCATTTTGTGTCTATCTTTGGTTTGTTTAAACCAGCGTCTGCAGTTCCTTCCCAACACATTTGGTTCGAAGGGGTTCTGAGTTCTGGGGATGGTCAGGGAGAACGTTGATTCCTGGGACTAATGGAAAAGAGGAATAATTCCCAGAATTAATCTGGAAGAGAGGAATAATTCCTGGGATTGGTGAGGGGGAGAGGAATAATGTGTAGGAAAGAACTGCCGATGCTGGTTTACACCGACACAAAGTGCTGGAGAAACTCAGCGGGACAGGCAGCTTCTCTGCAGAGAAGGAATGGGTGACATTTTGGGTGGAGACCCTTCTTCAAACCCGAGACGTCACCCATTCCTTCTCTCCAGCGATGCAGCCTGACCCGCTGAGTTACTCCAGCATTTTGTGACTATCTTCGGTGTAAACCAGCATCTGCAGTTCCTTCCTACACATCTCGTCTGCTTGAGCTCAGTCTGAAGAAAGGTCTCGACCCGAAATGTCACCTGTACCTTCTCTCCAGAGATGCTGCCTGTCCCGCAGAGTTACTCCAGCATTTTGTGTCCATCTTCTTCATAATACTACGGATATCCGAAATAAAAACACAAAAGAAAATGCCGGAAATACTCATGGGTCAGTCAGCATCTGGAGGGAAACAAAGACCTTTCATCAGCCAGATTGCCGCAGCTAAACTGGCTGCAGTCAGCTCTCACAGCACAGACTAGGAACCAGAGTCACCACTGCCCAGACCACAGCAATGCTGCTCTCTTCATAAATAAAGGAGAACATAGTTTACTGAATTAAAGCACAAAATAATCACATCTCAGTTCTGCAGATACTAAAATAAAAGTTTTCAAGTGCAAATTAAGACTTAATAGTTTATCCAAATGCAATAAATACACTAAATATATCCTCTTAAACCTTTGGCAAAATGCTTCAGCCTCAAATGTTCAGACAGGGACAAGACAATGCAGGGTCATTGTCAGAGTCTTCACCGGTCTCTGCGGCAGTCACTCCTGCCAGCAATAATACTTGAAGTAGTGCTCACACACACACACACGTACAAGCATGTACATACGCGAGCGTGCACACACACATGTACACACATACACGTACAAGCATGTGCACAAGCAAGCGTGCGCAGACAAACATGCACACACACACGTGCGCGCGTGCAGACAAGATTGTACACACACATTAGTGCGCACACACACACACTTGCACACTCTCACACACAGATGCACGTTCAAACACACACACACACACACACAGGTGCATGCTCTCTCAGACACGCACATTCAGACAGGCAAACACACACCGGTGCATGGATCACTCCAGCACAGGTCACGCATGCACACAAGCCCCTGGCTCCCTGTCTCCACACTACCGCCACAGGTTGACGGCAGGGGCCGGCTGGGCAACGGTAAAGTGTGACGCCTGTCTGGGCGATCTTTGGTGAAGGCCAGCCGTGTATACGGCGGAGCGACTGGCTGGAGGGTTCCATCACTCCCACCATCACCACTCCCCTTGCACTGAAGCCCGTCTGTAGCGGTGGGAGGAACGGCGGCCAGGAACTGCAGATGCTGGTTTAAACCATAGATACACACAAAATGCTGGAGGAACTCAGCAGGTCAGGCAGCATCTCTGGAGAGAAGGACTGAGATGTCTTCAGACTGAAGAAGTGTCTCGAACCGAAACGTCACCCATTTCTTCTCTCCGCAGATGCTGCCTGTCCCGCTGAGTTACTCCAGTAACTCGTGTCTGTCTAAGGTTACAAGAGGCTGGGTCTGTGACCTCCGCAGTTGGGGAGGGCTGTCGAGTTGTTTCTCCGCGAGTCTCTCTCCACCCCCATTTACATTCGCCAAAAGACTCCCCAAAAACTGGCATGTAGGGCTGGAGGAACGCGGCATCCCTGGGAGCAGCATCCCTGGGTGTTGATGTGCGGGAAATTTGAGCAGAGAGGGAGGAGAAACCAAACTCTTTTTTTAATCCTTCCCCATGTTACAGAATGTACAGCAAAGCATCACAGAGGGACTGTGCTCGGCAGCTGTTTGCCAATGCACCTGTATACCTGCGTACCTGTACGCTTGCACACCTGCATGCCAGCACACCTGTACAGCCCCGGACAAGTCCCTGGCACCTGCTGACCACGTCCCCACACCACAGAACGCTGATGGGAACGCAATGTGCTGGAGTAACTCAGTGGCTCGGGCAGCATCCATGGAGGACAAGGATGGGCCATGTTTCGCCTCCGGGACTCTTTCACGTCTGAAGAACCAAAGTGTCACCTAACCCTGTCCTCCACAGATGCTGCCTGACCCGCTGAGTTAACTCCAGCACTTTGCGTTCTACACAAGATAGTCCAGCACCTGCAGTTCCCCGTGCCTCCAACATTGCACGGATGGATTCTGTTTCGGTGGCGTTTACATCAAACAAATGCAGTAGGGTTCAGTGAATAAATGTTCAGCACAACAGTGGCAGGGAGTGACAAGAACTTCCTAGCAAACGGGCCAAACATCTACTCTGGATTAAAGCCGGGCTCATTGTTCACCCCCCCACCCTGGGGACAGAGTTGACAAGCGCACAGCATCGGCAGTGTATCACCCTCTACATCTCTGCTTCAGAGCACACAGGTCTGCTGGCATTCCCCACAGGCTCTCGCTCTCTCTCTCTCTCGCTCGCTCACTCTCTCTCTCTCTCTCTCGCTCACTCTCTCCAACGCCACACACGCTCTGGTTACTGCAGGAGCATCTTTAAACGCGGGCGATCAGGCCGTTCTTCTCCGGCTCGAGGAAGTGTTTGACCAGCGCATCGATCAGTCTGTTCAGCTCTTCCTCCAGGTGGGCCGTGTCACTGGATAAAAAGGAGAGAAGACATTCGTTTGAAAGTCGAGGAAACACTTCGTCCCCCCAGAGAGTTGTGAATCTGTGGAATTCTCTGCCACAGAAGGCAGTGGAGGCCGGTTCACTGGGTGTATTCAGGAGAGAGTTAGATTTAGCTTTTAGGGATCAAGTGATATGGGGAGAAGGCAGGATACTAATTGTGGATGATCTACCATGATCATATTGAAGGGCCGAATGCCCTACTCCTGCCCCTATATTTCTATGTTTTTAAGTCAAGCAAGAGGCTAAACATAGGCAGTTGTCAACAAACACATTTTGGGAGACACCAGAAACTGCAGAGGCTGGTATCTTGGACAAAACGCAAAGTGCTGGAGGAATTTTATGGCTCTGTGGGGAATGACAGTCCCGGAATGGTGGGACTGTCATATGCTGAGAGAATAGAGCGGCTGGGCTTGTATACTTAGGAGTTTAGAAGGATGAGAGGGGATCTTATTGAAACATATAAGATTATTAAGGGTTTGGACACGCTAGAGGCAAGAAACATGTGTCCGATGAGTCCAGAACCAGTTTAAGAATAAGGGGTAAGCTATTTAGAACGGAGACAAGGAAACACTTTTTCATCCAGAGAGTTGTGAGTCTGTGGAATTCTCTGCCATGGAGGGCAGTGGAGGCCGGTTCTCTGGATACTTTCAAGAGAGAGCTGGATAGGGCTCTTAAAGATAGCGGAGTCAGGGGATATGGGGAGAAGGCAGGAACGGGGTACTGATTGTGGATGATCAGCCATGATCACATTGAATGGAGGTGCTGGCTTGAAGGGCCAAATGGCCTACTCCTGCACCTATTGTCTATTGTCAGAGCTGTGGGAAGAGGTTGGAGAGGCTAGGATTTTTTGAATTTTTAGGATTTTATGAATGAATAAATGAATGACTGAATGGATGACGCTTTATTATCATGTGACATGTCACCATGAAACTCTTTTGTATTGCGTACCGTACATAAAATATGCAGATTTAAAGTGGACACTCACAGTCTTTATCCACGGACTGTTATCAGGCAACTGAACCATCCAACTAGAGAGCGGTCCTGCGCATTTTGTACGTTCTCCCTGTGACCACATGGGAGGATTCCCAAACTATGGGAGGGCTGCATGGTGGCGCAGCGGGTAGAGCTGCTGCCTCACAACGCCAGAGACCCGGGTTCCATCCCGACCATGGGTGCTGTCTGTACAGAGTTTGTACGTTCTCCACGTGACCGTGTGGGTTTTATCCGAGATCTCCGGTTTCCTCCCACACTCCAAAGACGTACAGGTCTGTACATAAATTGGCCTGGTAATAATGTAAATTGTCCCTGGTGTGCAGGATAGTGTTAATATGCGGGGATCGCTGGTTGGCGCGGACTCGGTGGGCCGAAGGGCCTGTTTCCGCGCTGTATGTCTACAACTATACGGCACAGGCTTAAAGTGGGAGGGGAGTGATTTAAGCACGGCATTGAGGGGCAACCTTTTCACTGAGAGGGTGGTCCATGTCGGGAACGAGCTGCCGGAGGGAGCGAGTACAATTCTGACTGGGAGGGGTGAGATAATACGGGGGGGTAGGGTCACAGAGAGATACAGCGTGGAAACAGGCCCTTTGACCGAACGTGCCCACACCGACCAGCATGTCCCAGCTACACTAGTCCCATCTGCCCACGTTTGGCCCATATCCCTCCAAACCTGTCCTATCCATGTAACCAAAGATAGACACAAGATGCTGGAGTAACTCAGCGGGACAGGAAGCATCTCTGGAGAGAAGGAATGGGTGACGCTTCTGGTTTATTGTCACATGTACTGAAGTCATACAGTGATACAGTGTGGAAACAGGCCCTTCAGCCCAACTCGCCCACACTGGCCAACATGTCCAAGCTACACTAGTCCCACCTGCCTGCGCTTGGTCCATATCCCTCCAAATCTGTCCTATCCATGTACCTGTCCAACTGTTTCTTAAACGTTGGGATAGTCCCAGCCTCAACTACCTCCTCTGGCAGCTTGTTCCATACACCCACCACCCTTTGTGTGAAATAGTTACCCTTCGGATTCCTATTAAATCTTTTCCCCTTCACCTTGAATCCATGTCCTCTGGTCCTCGATTCCCCTACTCTGGGTAAAAGACTCTGTGCATCTACCCAATCTGTTCCTCTCATGATGTTATACACCTCTATAAGATCTTCCCTCATCCTCCTGCGCTCCATGGAATAGAGACCCAGCCTACTCAACCTCTCCCTATAGCTCACACCCTCTAATCCCGGCAACATCCTCGTAAATCTTTTCTGAACCCTTTCACGCTTGATAATGTCTTTCCTATGAAGTACAGTGAGGAGCTTTTTTTTGTTGCGTGCTATCCAGTTAGTGTAAAGACTACACATGGGTATCTGCAGAAGGGTCCCAACCCAAAACGTCACCCGTTCCTTCTCTCCAGAGGCGCTGCCTGTCCCGCTGAGTTACTCCAGCATTCTGGGTCTATCTGCAGTTCCTTCATACACGATCCACGCCAGCAACCGATCGGTGGCGGCACTGACCTCTGGCCTGGCGGGGCGCAGAACTCGGCGTAGTATTTGATCTTGGGCTCAGTGCCGCTGGCTCTCAGTGTGGACACGCAGCCATTGAGGAAGGTGAAGGTGATCATCTGGCTGCTCCTGCTCACCGGCAGCACCTAGTGGGGAAAGGGATCAATTACAGCCGGGGCATCATACAGGGCGGTCACGGTGGCGCAGCGGTAGAGTTGCTGCTTTACAGCGAATGCAGCGCCGGAGACCCGGGTTCCATCCTGACTACGGGCGCTGTCTGTACGGAGTTTAAACAGTCTCCCCGTGACCTGCATGGGTCTTCTCGGAGATCTTCAGTTTCCTCCCAAACTCCAAAGACGTACCGGTTTGTAGGTTAATTGTCTTGGTAAATGTAAAAATTGTCCCTAGTGGGTGTAGGATAGTGTTAGTGTGCGGGGATCGCTGGTCGGCGCGGACCCGATGGGCTGAAAGGGCCTGTTTCCGTGCTGTATGTTTAAACTAAATTAAAAGCTAAAAAAAGATAGGGGAAACATAGAAAATAGGTGCAGGAGTAGGCCATTCGGCCCTTCGAGCCCGCACCGCCATTCAATATGATCATGGCTGATCATCCAACTCAGTATCCCGTACCTGCCTTCTCTCCATACCCCCTGATCCCCTTAGGCACAAGGGCCACATCTAACTCCCTCTTAAATATAGCCAATGAACTGGCCTCAACTACCTTCTGTGGCAGAGAATTCCAGAGACTCACCACTCTCTGTGTGAAAAATGGTTCTCTCATCTCGGTCCTAAAAGATTTCCCCCTTATCCTTAAACTGTGACCCCTTGTCCTGGACTTCCCCAACATCGGGAACAATCTTCCTGCATCTAGCCTGTCCAACCCCTTAAGAATGTTGTAAGTTTCTATAAGATCCCCCTCAATCTTCTAAATTCTAGCGAGTACAATTCTAGCGAGTCTATCCAGTCTTTCTTCATATGAAAGTCCTGCCATCCCAGGAATCAGTCTGGTGAACCAGACCTTGTAAACGACCTTGAAGAAGGTTCTCGATCCGAAACGTCACCCATTCCTTCTCTGCAGAGATGCTGCCTGTCCCGCTAAGTTACTCCAGCATTTTGTGTCTTTCTTTGGATTAAACCAGTATCTGCAGTTCCTTCCTTCACATAGATAGGGGAGACAGCCACAACCTTTTTTCCCAGGGTGGATGGATCAAATCGTTACCCTAAACGTTTTTCCCAATAGCCTGTATCTGTACAATGTGGACGACTTGACTGTAATCATGTAGTAGTAGGAAGGAACTGCAGATGCTGGTTTAAACTGAAGATAGACACAAAAAGCTGGAGTAACTCAGCGGGACAGCGGCATCTCTGGAGAGAAGGAATGGGTGACGTTTCGGGTCGAGACGGCTTGATTGTGATCATGTGTAGACTTTCCACTGACTGGATAGCACGCAACAAAAAGGCTTTTCGCTGTACTTTGTTACATGTGACAACAAACTAAACTAAACTAGTATGTAGAATTAAAGAACTGCAGATGCTGGTATGTATCAAAGATAGACACAAAGTGCTGGAGTAATTTAGAGGGTTAATAGACAATAGGTGCAGGAGCACGGCATTCGGCCGTTCATCTTTTATAATTGACTCCAGCATCTTCCTCACCACCGATGTCAGGCTAACTGGTCTATAATTCCGCTTACCTTCGTACCTCATCTTTTCTCCCTGTATAGCCTTTTTAGTTATCTTCTGTTGCTCTTTAAAAGTTTCCGAATCCTCTGGCTTCCCACTCATCTTTGCTATGTGAGATTAGAGCACGTAGATTTAAGGTGAGCGGGCCAAGGTTTAAAGGAGAAGTGCAGGGCAAGTTCTTTTTTTACAATAATCTGAGAAGGATTGAGAGTCAGAGTCATAAAAGATGGAAACAGAAGTTTGTTTGTGCCAAAGATGAGGCTGATGAGGGCAGAGCTGTAGATGTTGTATGTATGGAGTTCAGCAAAGCATTCAACAAAGTTTCACATGATAGGCTGCTCTGGAACGTTAGATCGCTTGGGATCCAAGGAGAGATAGCTGAATGGACTGCAAATTAGCTCCATGGAAGGAAGCAGAGGGTGATGGTGGAAGGTTGCTTCTCAGACTGGAGACCTGTGACTAGTGGTGTGTCTCAGGGTTCGGTGCTGGGCCCGTTACTGTTTGTCATCTACATCAATGATTTGGATGAGAACATACAGGGCAAGATTAGCAAGTTGGCAGATCCAAAAGTGAGTGGTTTTGCAGATAGTGAAGATGGTTGTGAACGATTGCAGCAGGATCTGGATCGATTGGCCAGGTGGATGGGATTTAATACAGAGAAGTGTGAGCTGTTGCATTTTGGGCAGGACCTACACAATAAATGGTAGGCCTCTGGGTAGTGTTGTAGAGCAGAGGGATCTAGGAGTACAGGTGCATGGTTCCTTGAAGGTCAAGTCGCAGGTAGATAAGGTGGTCAAAAAGCTTTTGGTACATTGGCCATCAGTCAGTATTGAGTATAGAAGTTGGGAGGTAATGTTGCAGTTGTATAAGACGTTGGTGAGACCGCATTTAGAGTATTGTGTTCAGTTCTGGGCACCATGTTATTGGACAGATATTGTCAAGCTGGAAAGGGTTCAGAAAATATTTATGAGGATGTTGCCAGGACTAGAGGGTGTGAACTATAACCTTTTTACGCAAAGTGTGGTGGGTGTATGGAACAAGCTGCCAGAGGAGGTAGTTGAGGCAGGGACTATCCCAACATTTAAGAAACAGTTAGATGGATAGGACAGGTTTGGAGTGATTTGGACCAAACGCAAGTAGGTGGAACTAGTGTAGATGGGACATGTTGGGCGGTGTGGGCAAGTTGGGGCTGAAGGGCCTGTTTCCGTGCTGTAAGTCTCTGTGACGGATCCAAAATAAGGAAGAAGAGGCATTGATGGGCTTTCTGTGTGATTCCAATATTCTGGGCCCAAAATCCTTGCAGGCATCAAACAGTGTGAAACAGACCTCTTTGCAGCAGCAAGCCACCTCTTTCTAACGCAGCCTTCTTCATGTCACTGAATTCTGCATGTGCGTGCGGCGTGATCCGAAGACTCGGGGTGTGAGAATCGTGCACGAGACTGAGAACGAGTTGAGGTGTGAGTGTGAGGTGCCGATGTTGGGAACATTCTTGCAGCTGTGAGCAACGTGGGAGGGAGGGAGAGGGAGGGGGGGGGGGGGGGGAGTGAGCGGTTCACAGGGGAGGGGGAGGGGCAGGGAGCAGTGTAGGAGGCAATAGACAATAAACAATAGACATTAGATGCAGGAGCAAGCCAATTGGCCCTTCGAGCCAGCACTGCCATTCAATGTGATCATGACTGATCATCCCCAATCAGTACCCCGTTCCTGCCTTCTCCCCATATCCCCTGACTCTGCTATTTTGAAAGCATCCGGAGAACCGGCCTCCACCGCCCTCCGAGGCAGAGAATTCCACAGACACCACCCTCTGTGAGAAAAAGTGTTTCCTTGTCTCCATTCTAAATGGCTTACTCCTTATTCATAAACTGCGGCCCCTGGTTCTGGACTCCCCCAACATCGGGAACATATTTCCTGCCTCTAGTGTGTCCAAACCCTTAACAATCTTATATGTTTCAATGAGATCGCCTCTCATCCTCCAGAGTGTACAAGCCCAGCCGCTCCATTCTCTCAGCATATGACAGTCCCACCATCCCGGGAATTAACCTTGTAAACCTACGCTGCACTCCCTCAACAGCAAGAATGTCCTTCCTCAAATTAGGGGACCAAAACAGCACACAATACTCAGGTGTGGTCTCACTAGAGCTCTGTACAACTGCAGAAGGGTGCAGCAGGGAGGCAGGGTGGCAGGGGGGAGGGAGGAAGGAAGCAAGGGTGCACCCACATGTGTGGATCCGGGGGCAGTGGGCTTCACAGAGCGAGTGAGTGTTCACCACAAACAGACAGCGAGAGGGAACTGCATGCAAAGCTCTCCCAGGTATATACACCACTGCGATCCCGGAGGAGGTATGGAAAAGAAAATGGCAATAGTTTGTGAATGTGGAAATGAAAACGACAAGGCAATAAATGTTCAGCAGTTAATGGCATCAAAGGAAGTAGGGTCAGCGTGGGAACAATGCAGCATCACTGGAGAGAAGGAATGGGGGACGTTTCGGGTCGAGACCCTTCTCTCCAGAGATGCTGCCTATCCCGCTGAGTTACTCCAGCTTTTTGTGTCCACCTTCGACTCTGACTCCACCCTCTCAAAGCCAAAATATTCTTTGCCTTGTAGGCACCGCTGAGATACAAACTCAGGATCTCGTGTTTACCAGTTTGGTCATAAGGTCATAAGTGATAGGAGTAGAATTAGGCTATTCGGCCCATGAAGTCCACTCCGCCATTCAATCATGGCTGATCTATCTCTCCCTCCAAACCGCATTCTCCTGTCCTCTCCCCATAACCTCTGACACCCGTATTAATCAAGAATCTATCTCTGCCTTAAACATATGTACTGACTTGGCCTCCACAGCCTTCTGTGGCAAAGAATTCCACAGATTCACCACCCTCTGACTAAAGAAATGTCTTCTCATTTTCTTCCGAAAGGAACGTCCTTTAATTCTGAGGCTGTGACCTCTAGCCCTAGACTCTTTGATCCATACGCTACAGTTTGCAGCGGTATGGATCAAATGCAGGTAAATAGGACTAGCTGGGCCGACACGGGCAGGTTGGGCTGAAGGGCCACTTCCCATGTTGTATGAATTTCTGACCTCAATGTGATTAGTTTAGTTTATTACAGTCATGTGTTTTTCTGTTGCGTGCTATCCAGTCAGCAGAAATACAATATATGATTACAATATGTCATCCACAATGTACAGATACATGGTAAAGGGAATAACGTTTTGTGCACGATAAAGTCCATTAAAGTCCGATTATAGATAGTCCCAGGATCTCCAATGAGGTAGATGGGAGGTCAGGACCGCTCTCTAGTTGGTGAGAGGACGGTTCAGTTGCCTGATAACAGCCGGGAAGAAACTGTCCCTGAATCTGGAGGTGTGTGCGTTCGTTTTCACACTTCTGTACTTCTTGCCCGATGGGAGAGGGGAGAAGAGGGCGGGGGGAGACTAGTCCTTGATCTTGGGCTTTCAGAGTCTAGTTTAATTTAGAGATACAGCGCGGAAACAGGCCCTTCGGTCCACCGAGTCTGCACTGACCAGCCATCCCCGCACACTAACACAATCCTACACCCACTAGGGACAATTTACATATGCACCAAGCCAATTAGCCTGCAACCTGTACGTCTTTGGAGTGTGGAAAGAAACCGAAAATCTCGGGGAAAACCCACGCAGGTCACGGGGAGAACGTACAAACTCCGTACAGACAGCACCCGTAGTCGGGATCGAACTTGGGGTCTCCGGCGCTGCAAGCGCTGGAAGGCAGCAACTCTACTGCTGCGCAGCTGTGTTCATAGTTATCTAGCATTCTAAATAACGCCGCTTGCAAAACCAATGCTGGTAAGATTGCTGCATAGAAATAGACCAGGGGGTGAGGTATGAGAAAAGATTTAAGCTTACCGACTTATTATTGGGTTGGCTGCTGTCAAATCCAGTGGTTACATCCCTGATGTGCAAAATTTTAAATGGGCCACAGAGACAAGGGTACTGACTTTCCGTCTCATAGTTCCGGAGCCGTTCAAAGATTTTCTTAATTGTAGCAGGGTCGTAGCATTTAAAGTAAGAGGTTCTGGAGATGTGATGACCATACCTAAACACACAGACAGTGAATGTCCAGTTATAAGTTTCCATACATTTCAAGAAGTGGCCAAAACTTAGATTGAAGTTTATTAATGCTATGTGTTTCGAGGTACAGTGAATAGTATTGTATTGCATGCTAGATTAGATAATACCACACATAAATGCAATCACGTCCAACTCAAGTACAACAGGTCGAGCAAAGGGGAAGATACAGAGTGCAGAATATAGTTCTCAGCATTGTAGCGCACCAGTTCCAGAGACAAAGTCCAATGTCCGCAATGGGGTAGAGGTAAATCGGACAGTGCCCTAGTTTATGGAAGGGCCGTTCAGAAGCCTGATAGCAGCGGGGAAGAAGCTGTTCCTGAGTCTGGTGGTGTTCACTTAATGTACAAATTTGCAGATGACACAAAGCTGGGTGGCAGTGTGAACTGTAAGGAGGATGCTATGAGAATGCAGGGGTCGGGGGATATGGGGAGATGCCAGCAACGGGGCACTGATTGGGGATGACCAGCCATGATCACATTGAATGGCGGTGCTGGTTTGAAGGGCCGAATGGCCTACTCCTGCACCTATTGTCAAACACTAATATATTCTGTACTTTGTATCTTCCCTTTTGCTCTCTCCATTGTCCTTGAGTTTGATTTGATTGTGTTTGGGTACAGTATTATCTGATCTGCTTGGATAGCTTGTACGACAAAGCGTATTGTTTAGTTTAGAAACAGGCTCTTTGGCGAATGCTGACCACCGCTCACCCTCCTTCTACGTTATCTCACTTTCACATCCACTCACTAAACACTATGGGGGCAATTTCACAATGAACGCAGGTCTTTGGGATGTGGGAGGAAACCGGAGCACAGGAAAAATGTGCAAACTCCACACCGACAGCACCCGAGGTCAGGAACGAAGCCGGGTCCCTGGCGCTGTGAGGCAGCAACTCTACCCGCTGCCCCACTGTGCCACCCACGGGACAATAAACCAACATTTCTAACGTACAGTTCAATGCAACAGAGAAAATGACTAAACTAGTGTGTGAAGGGGTGATCAGAGGCCTGAACATATAACGGCAGGAAACATAAGCGTTACGAGTTGCTGCCTTACCTTCTTCGCTGCCGTGTGCCAGGGCAGCAGGGCGAAGGCCGCAGACGCCAACAGGACCAACAAACTCATCAGGAAGGCCGGCTCCGTCCTGGGGGCGGGGTTGGATTCATGGAAGGGGGTCTTGGAGGGGAGGATGCTCCTCAAACTGCGGAGCAACCTGGACAATACAGCTCACCCCCTCCGTGACACACTGGTCAACCTGAGGAGCACCTTCAGCAACAGACTGGTTCCACCAAGATGCAGCACAGAACGCCACAGGAGACCCTTCTTCCCTGTGGCTATCAAACTGTACAACTCCTCCCCCTTCTGTCGTGGGGTAGACTGAGACTGAGACTGACTCCCCGCCGCACCTCCTTAATCTTTGCACATCCCCCAAGCCTTCCCACCCGTCACTTTAATTTATGTTTCATGTATTTTGTATTTTGAAGGATGTTGGCAGATCAATTTCCCTCCTGGGATCAATAAAGTTCTATCGTATCGTTCCAGTGCCAGAGGCCCTGGTTCGATCCTGACTATGGGCGCTGTCTGTACGGAGTTTGCACGTTCTCACCGTGACCTGCGTGGGATTTCCCCCACACTCCAAATACGTACAGGTTTGTAGATTAATTGGCTTTGGTAAAAGGAAAAAAATTGTCCCTAGTGTGTGCAGGGTAGTGTTGTGATTGGCGCAGACTCGGTGGGCCGAAGGGCCTGTTTCCGCGCTGTATCTTTAAACTAAACCAGTGTGTGAACGGGCGATCGCTGGTCGTCACGGACTCGGTGGGCCGAAGGGCCTGTTTCCGCGCTGTATCTCTAAACTAGTGTGTGAACGGGCGATCGCTGGTCGGCACGGACTCGGTGGGCCGAAGGGCCTGTTTCTGAACGGGCGATCGCTGGTCGGCACGGACTCGGTGGGCCGAAGGGCCTGTTTCCGCGCTGTATCTCTAAACTAGTGTGTGAACGGGCGATCGCTGGTCGGCACGGACTCGGTGGGCCGAAGGGCCTGTTTCTGAACGGGCGATCGCTGGTCGGCACGGACTCGGTGGGCCGAAGGGCCTGTTTCCGCGCTGTATCTCTAAACTAAACGTAGCTGAGCCCCACTTCGATACCTAGTCAGCAATACTCACGTTCTGTAAATGTTATTCAACTGCTGGACTATGGTGAGGTTTATGGTCTCCAGATACGCCGCCATCTCGGCCACCACCACTGCTGCACTCACCCCATCCTTGTCAAACATCAGCGTGCCGCACATGAAGCCTAAAGGCAGCGAGAGCAAAGGGGCCGAGGTGTGAGTGGTGGGAGTGTGGAGAGCACACAAGGAAGTACACAGCCTGCACACATTAGGCAGCACATTACATTCTGTGTCACCTTCAACACTGAAACTCCATCACTTGAACAATAAACACTGAATAAAACTGCAGATGCTGGACATAGTGAGCAAAACAGAGTAGTCTTGCTTGGTAGACAAAATGCTGGAGTAACGCAGTGGGACAGGCAGCATCTCTGGATATAAGGCATGGGTGACGTTTCAGGTCGAGACGCTTCTTCAGACTGAATTCACAACAGTAGTCTTGATTAGTACGGGTGTCAGGGGTTATGGGGAGAAGGCAGGTGAATGGGGTTGGGAGCGAGAGATAAATCAGTCAGGATTGAAAGGCAGAGTAGACTTAATGGGCCGAATGGCCTAATTCTGCTCCTAGAATTGATGAACTTAGTCCTGGAGGGACCAGGCAGCATTTAAAATACACTTGGGCAGGTACATGGATATGGACCAAACGTGGGTAAATGGGACTAGCTTAGATGGTTGGCATGGACAAGTGGACTTTGGAAGGAGTAGGATGGGGACCCACAGTCCTGTTTATATCAACGGGTCGATGGTTGAAAGGGTCAAGAGCTTCAAATTCCTGGGCGTGCACATCTGTGAAGATCTTTCCTGGTCCGAGAACACAGATGCAATTATTAAGAAAGCTCATCAGCGCCTCTACTTCCTGAGAAGATTACGGAGAGTTGGTCTGTCAAGGAGAACTCTCTCTAACTTCTACAGGTGTACAGTAGAGAGCTTGCTGACTGGTTGCATCGTGGCTTGGTTCGGCAACTTGAGCGCCCTGGAGAGGAAAAGACTCCAAAAAGTAGTAAACACTGCCCAGTCCATCATCGGCTCTGACCTTCCTTCCATCGAGGGGATTTATCACAGTCGCTGCCTCAAAAAGGCTGGCAGCATCATCAAGGACCCACACCACCCTAGCCACACACTCTTCTCCCTGCTACCTTCGGGTAGAAGGTACAGGAGCCTGAAGACTGCAACAACCCGGGTTAGGAATAGCTACTTCCCCACAGCCATCAGGCTATTAAACCTGGCTCGGAACTCTGAACATTAATATCCCTCCATCTGTTATTTGCACTTTATTAATTTATTAAGTCATGGGTGTATTTATGTATAGAATTGTAGTCAATGCCTTCTATGTTCTGCTGTGCTATGCAAAGAAAGATTTTCATTATCTTGTCAGGAACACATGACAATAAACTCTTTTGACTTTGACTTTGAGTTAGGATGAGGAGCCGGTTTTCATGCTGTATCACTCTCTGACACCATCCAGGGAGGGAATGGACAGATAACGTTTTGGGTCAAGATGCATCTTCAGACTTTTTATAATCAATCCAAACAGTAAAGATTTATAAAATCTGCATGGTTTTGAGCAGTGAATTTTAAAGAGAATGTAAAAATATGCATGTAAACTCGACCGGAAACGTCACCCATTCCTTCTCTCCAGAGATGCTGCCTGTCCCGCTGAGTTACTCCAGCATTTTGTGTCCCACATATTAAGAAGTTACCTATTCATCACAGCTTTAAAAACAGTAGACAGCAACTATCCATATTAATAACAGCCAGCAGTAAAATCACAGCAGCAATTAATCTTGTTCACATGATGTTGATATGTCTTGGTTTGTGCAAGATTAATTATCTCTCTCGTGTTGCTGGGCAGAATACCAGCTCGGTAACTCACACACAGAAGGCTGAGGAGGCCAAGGCAATGGATGTTTTTAAAGCAGAGATAGATTCTTGATTAGTACGGGTGTCAGGGGTTATGGGGAGAAGGCAGGAGAATGGGGTAGACAAAAAACGCCATAGTAACTCAGCGGGTCAGGCAGCATCTGTGGAGAACATGGATAGGTGACGTTTCACAGAGTGCTGGAGTTACTCAGCGGGTCAGGCAGCATCTGTGGAGAACATGGATAGGTGACGTTTCACAGAGTGCTGGAGTAACTCAGCGGGTCAGGCAGCATCTGTGGAGAACATGGATAGGTGACGTTTCACAGAGTGCTGGAGTAACTCAGCGGGTCAGGCAGCATCTGTGGAGAACGTGGATAGGTGACGTTTCACAGAGTGCTGGAGTAACTCAGCGGGTCAGGCAGCATCTGTGGAGAACATGGATAGGTGACGTTTCACAGAGTGCTGGAGTAACTCAGCGGGTCAGGCAGCATCTTTGGAGAACATGGATAGGTGACGTTTCACAGAGTGCTGGAGTAACTCAGCGGGTCAGGCAGCATCTGTGGAGAACATGGATAGGTGACGTTTCACAGAGTGCTGGAGTAACTCAGCGGGTCAGGCAGCATCTGTGGAGAACATGGATAGGTGACGTTTCACAGAGTGCTGGAGTAACTCAGCGGGTCAGGCAGCATCTGTAGAGAAAAGGAATAGTTGACGTTTCGGGTTTGGACTTCTTCTTCTGAAGGGTCTCAATTGAAGGCGGAGTAGACTTGATGGACTAAATGGCCTAATTTTGCTCCTATCACTTATGAACATATGACACAAAATATCATTAGGTCATAAGTCATAGGAGAAAAATTAGGCTATTTAGCCCATCAAGTCTACTCCGCCATTCAATCATGGCTGATCTATCTTTCCCTCTTAACCCCAGCCAAGAAAGCCATGGATAAAGTGAACGCTCAAGGTCTTTATCCCAGGGTAGAGGATTCTAAAACTCGAGGGCACTGACTTAAGGTGAGAGGGGAGCGATTTAACAGGGACTCAGGGCAACTTTATCCACTCAAAGGGTAGTCGGCATTGATCGGTTGATACAGCATGGATACGACAGGCCCTTAGGCCCACTCAGTCCATGCTGGCCATCGTTCACATTAGTTCTGTTATCCCACTTGCTTATCCATACACTGCACAGGAAGGACACTTTGCAGAAATCAATTAACCTACAAACCAGCACGTCTTTGGGATGTGGGAGGAAACCGGAGCACCCAGAAGAAACCCATGCGCCAGAGAGAGAACGTGCAAACTCCATGCAGACAGCATCTGAGGTAAGGATGGAACACAGGTCATTGGCACTGTCAGGCAGCGGCTCTGCCAGCAACGCCACTGTCCCACCCTGTGCCGTTTCTGAAACCAGCTGCCTGAGGAAGCTGGGGAAACAGACACAATTACCAGGTTTAAGAGACATTTGGACAGATATATGGATGGGAAGGATTTAGAGGGATAGGGCAGCACGGTTGTGCAGTGGTAGAGCTGCTGCCTTACAATGCCAGACACCCGGGTTAGATCCTGACTAGGGGTGCTGTGTGTACGGAGTTTGTATGTTCTCCCCGTGACCTGCATAGGTTTTCCCCCCACACTCCAAAGACGTGCTGCTTTGTAGGTTAATTGGCTTGGTATAAAGTGTGTGTGCTGGGTAGTGCGGGGTAGTGTTAATGTGCGGGGATCGCTGGTCAACGCGGACTCCGGGGACCAAAGGGCCTGTTTCCACGCCATATCTCTAAACTATACTAGTGTGTGAACGGGCGGTCGCTGGTTGGCGCGGACACGGTGGGCCGAAGGGCCTGTTTCCGTGCTGTATCTCTAAGCTAAACCAAACTTGAGCAAATGGAAGTAGCTTCGATGGGACATCTTGGTCGACGTGGATGAGGTGGGTGGGTGGAAGGTACTGTGTCCCTGCTGTACAGTTCCCTGCGGTCACAGGCAGTGGCTGTCTGATGGTACTACAGTGCAGAACGATCAAATACAAAGAGTGTCTCACCAATGGATTCCTCAAATGCGAACAACACTTCTTTCCCGCTCTGAAGCAACTCGTCGATTCGGTTTCCAATCCACTTGAACCCCGGCAGAGTTTCCTGAAACATAAAGGGACTGGTGGAGATGGGGTGTCGCGGACAGCATGGGGCAGCTGGGCCGAAGGGCCTGACTCCGAGCTGTACGGCTCGGTGACTGCAATGTCGGCGAAGCTTCTCACCTCAAAGTGGAAGCCTTCATGAACGGCGAGGGCCTGGAGGACCTTGGAGGAGACGGTTGTGGCCAGCATGTAGACGTTCTTCACGTCAGAGAGGTCGGGGTGCTCACTCCTCCAGCAGCTAAACATCCACCAGCCCAGGAGAGCCCCCAGCTCGTTGCCAGAAAACACCTTCCATCTGCCACTGCATCGAGACACAAGCAGGTTAGATAAAAGCCCTGTCCCACCCTACGAGTTCATTCCAAGAGCTCTCCCGAGTTTGTCCTGATTCGAACTCGGAGATTTACGGTAATGGCCGCTCGTCGGTACTCGGGGCTCTCGTGGACATGTTGAAAAATCTTCACGAGTCTTCCCGAGCTTACCTGCCGTTAGCGTTACGAGCCACTAAGAGACGTCCGCGAGCTCCGACGTACCCGCTACGTACATTCTCCATGCTTACCTCGAGTTTGATTTTTCTTAAACTTGGGAGAGCTCTTGGAATGAACTCGTACCGTGGGATAGGGCTTTACCTTGGGGGGGTAGACACAAAACGCTGGAGTAACTCAGTGCGTCAGGCAGCATCTGTGGAGATCATGGATAGGTGACGTTTCCCAGAGTGCTGGAGTAACTCAGTGGGTCAGGCAGCATCTGTGGAGAACATGGATAGGTGACGTTCCACAGAGTGCTGGAGTAACTCAGCGGGTCAGGCAGCATCTGTGGAGAACATGGATAGGTGACGTTTCACAGAGTGCTGGAGTAACTCAGTGGGTCAGGCAGCATCTGTGGAGAACATGGATAGGTGACGTTCCACAGAGTGCTGGAGTAACTCAGCGGGTCAGGCAGCATCTGTGGAGAACATGGATAGGTGACGTTTCGGGTTGGGACTTCTGAAGGGTCTCGATTGGTGGTAAATCTGTGGAATTCTTTGCCACAGAAGGCTGTGGAGGACTGTTCCTTCCCACATTACTCAATACCTTGGGCTGTTTACTGTACCTATCTTCAAGGTGAGATTTTAATGGACTTGACAAAAGTATATGAAATTATGTGAGGCATAGATAGGGTAGACAGTCAGAACCTTTAGACTACAGTAGAAATGTCAAAGGCTCGAGGGCACTATGACAATAAATTGAATACAATACAATAGTTTTGAGGTGAGAGGGGAAATGTTTAAAAGAGATGTGTGGGGCATGTGTTTTCAAAGAGGACCTTTTCCATGCTGTATCTCCAAACTAAACATTTTGTGTAAGCTCCTTAGTGAACCACTCTCCAACTCAGGATCTTTAGTCAATAACCTTAAAATGTAGCCTCTGGACATCAATCACTAAAATACTCCCTGAAGGAGATGTTTTGACCCAACCACATGAAGACAGTGGAACATAGAACTCGGAATGGTACAGCTGAGGATATGTAAGCCACTGGTCAGGCTGCATTTGGAATATTGTGAGCAGTTTTGGGCCCCGTATCCGAGGAAGGATGTGCTGCTTCCGGAGGGTCCAGAGGAGGTTTACAAGAACGATCCCAGGAATGAGTGGGTTAACGTGCGATGAGCATTTGACGGCACTGGGCCTGCACTCACTGGAGTTTAGAAGAATGAGAGTGGATGTGGAAAGGATGTTTCCACTGGTGGGAGAGTCTAGGACTACAGGTCATAGCCTCAGAATTGAAGGAGATGAGGAAGAATTTATTTTGGCAGAGGGCGGTGAATCTGTGGAATTCTTTGTCACAGACAGCCGTGGAGGCCAAGTCAGTGGATATTTTTAAGGCAAAGATAGATAGATTCTTGATTAGGACAGATGTTAGGGGTTATGGGGAGAAGGCAGGAGAATGGGGTTAGGAGGGAGAGATAGATCAGCCATGACTGAATGATGGAGTAGACTTGATGGGCCGAATGGCCTAATTCTGCTCCTATCACATGGTCTTATGAGCACAAGAGCAGACCCTTCAGCCCACAATGTCTGTGCCCAACATGATGCCAACCAACTTCATCTGACTGAACAGAATCCATATCTGTACATTCCCCCTACATACATCTGTGTGTGTTAAAGTCTCTTAAACACCACTAATGTATCAGCCTCCCCACCACCAAGGTACTACACATGGGCGCAGGTGCTGTCGCAACGTTTAAAAAACATTTAGACAGGTACATGGATAGGACAGGTTTACAGGGATATGGGCAAAATGCAGGCAGGTGGGTCTAGTGTAGATGGAACCTGTTGGTCGGTGTGGGCAAGTTGGGCCGAAGGGCCTGTTCCCATGCTGTAAGACTCTATGACCAACTCTGGCAGAGCACTCCAGGCACCCATCACTATCTGCGCAAAAAAAGCTAATGCGTACATCTCCTTTAAACTTTGCCCCTCTCACCTTAAAGCTGTGCTCCCCAGTATATGATGTTTTCAAAAGGTTTCAAAAGGAAAAGGTTTCTGACTGTCTACCCCAGGGGTCGGCAACCTACGGCCCATGGGCCGGATCCGGCCCCTAGCCGAAAATCATACCGCCCGCAGGCGTGTTCTTTTTTCATTTTGTTTTCGCGACCTGGGAACTGCAGCCAGTGGCGGGGCAGGCGGGCTGACCTGGGCATTACAGCCAGTCCCGGGACATGCAGCTGACCTGGGAACTGCAGCCAGTCCCGGGAGCACGAGCTGACCTGGGCATTACAGCCAGTCCCGGGACATGCAGCCGACCTGGGCATTACAACCAGTCCCGGGACATGCAGCCAACCTGGGCATTACAGCCAGTTCCGGGACATGCAGCTGACCTGGGCATTACAACCAGTCCCGGGACATGCAGCCGACCTGGGAACTGCAGCCAGTCCCAGGACATGCAGCTGACCTGGGCATTACAGCCAGTCCCGGGACATGCAGCCGACCTGGGCATTACAGCCAGTCCCGGGACATGCAGCTGACCTGGGCATTACAGCCAGTCCCGGGACATGCAGCCGACCTGGGCATTACAGCCAGTCCCGGGACATGCAGCTGAACTGGGCATTACAGCCAGTCCCGGGACATGCAGCCGACCTGGGCATTACAGCCAGTCCCGGGACATGCAGCCGACCTGGGCATTACAGCCAGTCCCGGGACATGCAGCCGACCTGGGCATTACAGCCAGTCCCAGGGCATGCAGCTGACCTGGGAACTGCAGCCAGTCCCGGGACATGCAGCCGACCTGGGAACTGCAGCCAGTCCCAGGGCATGCAGCTGACCTGGGAACTGCAGCCAGTCCCGGGACATGCAGCCGACCTGGGAACTGCAGCCAGTCCCGGGACATGCAGCTGATCTGGGAACTGTAGCCAGTCCCGGGACATGCAGCCGACCTGGGAACTGCAGCCAGTCCCGGGACATGCAGCCGACCTGGGAACTGCAGCCAGTCCCGGGACATGCAGCTGACCTGGGCATTACAGCCAGTCCCGGGACATGCAGCTGATCTGGGAACTGCAGCCAGTCCCGGGACATGCAGCCGACCTGGGAACTGTAGCCAGTCCCGGGACATGCAGCTGATCTGGGAACTGCAGCCAGTCCCGGGACATGCAGCTGATCTGGGAACTGCAGCCAGTCCCGGGACATGCAGCTGACCTGGGAACTGCAGCCAGTCCCGGGACATGCAGCTGACCTGGGAACTGCAGCCAGTCCCGGGACATGCAGCTGACCTGGGAACTGTAGCCAGTCCCGGGACATGCAGCTGACCTGGGAACTGTAGCTAGTCCCGGGACATGCAGCCGACCTGGGAACTGCAGCCAGTCCCGGGACATGCAGCCGACCTGGGCATTACAGCCAGTCCCGGGACATGCAGCCGACCTGGGAACTGTAGCCAGTCCCGGGACATGCAGCCGACCTGGGCGTTACAGACAGTCCCGGGATATGCAGCCGATCTGGGAACTGCAGAAAACGAATTGAAAAACACGTGAAAACTAATGGGAAAAACAACCACCAAATGGCACACTATGGCAATAGCTGTGGCCTGCCATCCACTCACACACACGTGGGTCCTGTCCCCTATGCAGAACAAGGTTGCCTGCCAACCCCTGGTCTACCCTATCTATGCCTTTCATAATTTTGTATAGTTTTATTAGGTCTCCTGGCAACCTTCAACGTTCCAGAGACAACAATCCAAGTCTATCCAACCTCTCCCTGGAGCTAATGATCAATAATCTAGGCAGCATTCTGGCTAAGTTCCTCTGCACCCTCTCCCTGCAGCTAATCCCGGCAGTAAACTTCATCTGCACCCTTTCCAAAGCCTTCCAATTTTGGGACGACCATAATTGCACACAATTAAGTGGGCAGTAATGAAAACTGTGCACAGCAACTAGTGATGAACATGGCTCACTGTCAACACTTACTCCTCTTGCTCTTCTGCAACAGCCAGTCTGTCGGCATCGGGATCTGTGGCCAACACAACCCGAGCCCCTTCCTTCTCAGCCAACTTGATTGCAAGAACCTAACGACAGAGGGCAGAGAAAGGTCACGTCAAGTGAAGTCTATTTACAGTGATGGTTCACTACTTACTGAAGCTGCATCGTTAGCATGGAGAGACAGAGAGAGAGACACAGAGAGAGAGACACAGACAGAGAGGCAGAGAGAGAGGCGGCGAGAGAGAAAGAGAGAGAGAAAAAGAGAGAGAGAAAGAGAGAGAGAGAGGCAGATAGAGAAGGAAAGAGAGAGACAGAGAGAGAGAGAGGGGCAGAGAGAGACAGAGAGCGAGAAAGAGAGAGAGGGAGAGAGAGAAAGAGAGATACACAGAGAGAGGAAGAGAGACAGAGAAATAGGCAGAGAGAGAGAGAAAGAGTGAGAGAGAGAGAGAGGGAGAGAAACAGAAAGGTAGGTGGAGTAGGCCATTCAGCCCTTCGAGCCAGCACCGCCATTCAATGTGATCATGGCTGATCATCTAAAATCAGTACCCTGTTCCTGCTTTTTCCCCATATCCCTTGATTCCTTTAACCCTAAGATTCCTTTAACTCCCTCTTGAAAACATCCAGTGAATTGGCCTCCGTTGCCTTCTATGGCAGAGACAGAGAGGGAGAGAGAGAGACAGAAAGAGAGAGAGACAGAGAAAGACAGACAGAGAGAAAGACAGACAGACAGAGAAAGACATAGACAGAGACAGAGACAGGGAAAGACAGAGACAGAGAGAGAGACAGAGAGAGACAGAGAGAGAGAGAGAGAGAGAGAGAGAGATGTACCACACTATTCACTCCTAAGCTGTTAGTGTACGAGGGGTCCACAACTGTCCCAGAATGCAAGATGTGGACTCAACCAAGCTGCCACACTTCCCGTCTCAATGTCTTCTGCATGTTGTCATTGTACATCTCAACTACTTCCTCTGTCAGCTCGTAAATGCACCGCTCTACACGTGAAAAAGTTCCCCTTTAAGTTTCTCCCCCTCCTCACCTTAAACTCTCTGCCCTCTAACTTTGTACTCCCTTCCCCTTCATCAACGTAATGACTGCAAAAAGACTGCCCTCCACTTTGAGACACTGAGTGTGTGATTAGCAGCCATGAGCTAGCAAGTTCATTAAATAATCCTTTATAAAGTCAGTCACAGATTTCACCATTTGGTCAATCAAGAAAACAACATAAGAATGAAGGAGGCACAAGAAGCTGCAAATGCTGGAGTCTTGAACAAAGCACAAGTTTCTGGAGGAACTCAGCGGGTCGGGTAGCATCTGTGGATGGAATGGACAAACGGCGTTTCTGGTCATAAGGAATAGGAGTAGAATTAGGCCATTCAGCCCATCATGTCTACTCCGCCATTCAATCATGGCTGATCTATCTCTCCCTCCTAACCCCATTCTCTTGCCTTCTCCCCATAACCTCTGACACCCGCACTAATCAAAAATCTATCTATCTCTGCCTTAAAAATATCCACCGACTTTGTGCCTTCTGTGGCAAAGAAATCCACAGATTCACTACTCTTTGACTGAAGAAAGTCCTCCTCATTTCCTTCCTAAAAGAATGTCCTTTAATTTTGAGGCAATGACCTCTAGTCTCACACAAGATATTGTGTTGGTTCACGTGCTTGATCAATGGTGTTTTATCATCAATGTTTTATTATTATTAATGTTTAGTGTTTTCTGAGACATTTGTAACTGTCACTGTATGTCATGTTGTTACTTGTGGACGGAGCACCAAGGCAAATTCCTTGTATGTGAATAAACTTGGCCAATAAACTTACTTACTTAAGTGGAAACATCCTCTCCACATCCACTCTATTCAAGCCTTTCACTATTCTGTATGTTTCAATGAGGCCCCCCCCTCATTCTTCTTAGGGATAGGAGTGTAATTTGACCATTCGGCCCATCAAGTCTACTCTGCCATTCAAACATGGCTGACCTATCTCTCCCTCCTAACCCCATTCTCCTGCCTTCTGCCCATAACCTATAGGTCATTAATAGGAATAGGCCATTAAGCTCCTCAATGTTACCCCACCATGTAACACAATCAAGGCTGATGTCAACCACTAGCCTCCTATCCGATCACATATCCCTTCACTCCTTTAATATTTAGCAGCAGGCCCCCTCGGTCATGACTGACCATGGGTCAGTATATTTATGTTAATATTATCTGTTGTGGTTTCATATATTATTAATGAATGTGCCAGACCATTTGCACCAGACAAGAGGTGCAGGAGTAGGCCATTCGACCCTTCGTGCCAGCACCGCCATTCAATGTCATTTGACGGCACTGGCTCGCTGGAGTTTAGAAGGATGATGGACCTCATTGAAACTTACCGAGTAGTGAATGGCTTGGATAGAGTGGATGTGGAGGGGATGTTTCCACTCGTGGGAGAGTCTAGGACCAGAGGTCACAGCTTCGGAATAGAAGAACGTTCCCTTAGAACAGAGACGGGGAGGAGTTTCTGCAGTCAGAGGGTGGTGAATCTGTGGAACTCATTGCCACAGACGGCTGTTGGGGCCAAGTCAGTGGGTATTTTTAAAGTGGAGATTGACAGATTCTTGATTAGTACAGGTGTCAAAGATTAGCGGGAGTAGGCAGGAGAATGGGGTTGAGAGGGCGAGATAGATCAGACATGATTGACTAGCGGAGTAGACTCGATGGGCCAAATGGTCTAATTCAGCTCCTAGGACTTATGAACTAAGTAATGGGTCTAGATATGTTGCCTGTAAGGTTTACGTTAGATACTGCGCAGAAGCAGACTCTTTGGCCCATCGAGTTCGTGCTGACCACCAATCCGTGTACACCACCACTACCCTACACATTTGGGGCAATTTACAATTTTTGGCGAAACCTGCACGTCTTTGGAGTGCGGGAGGAAACCGGATTACCCGGGCAAAACCCTTCCGGTCACGGGGAGAACGTGCAAACTCCATTCAGACAGCACCCGTGGTCGGGATGGCATCTGGGCCACTGACGCCGTGAGGCAGCAGCTCTACCCGCTGTGCCACTGTGCCGCCCACTGACACTTGCTGACTAGGAACGGCGTCCAGGTCACAGTTGGAGGTATTGAGTGATAGGAGCAGAAATACGGCATGCAGCCCATCAGGTCTACTCCACCATTCTATAATGGGAGATCTATCTCTCCCTCACAACCCCATTCTCCTGCCTTCTCCCCATATCCCCTGACACCTGCACTAATCAAGAATCTATCTATCTCTGCCTTAAACATAATCCATTAATTTGGCCTCCACAGCCCTCTGTGGCAATGAATTCTACAGATTCACTACACTCTGACCAAAGCAATTCCTCCTCATTTCCTTTGTAAAGGAACATCCTTTAATTCTGAGGCTGTGCCCTCTGGTCCTAGACTCTCCCACTGGTGGAAACATCCTCTCCACATCCACTCTATCCAGGACTTTCACCTTTCGGTAAGTTTCAATGAGGTCCCCCCTCATTCTTCTAAACTCCAGCAAGTACAGGCCCAGCGCCGACAAACACTCATCATAGGTTAACCCACTCATTCCTGGGATGATTCTCATAACCCTCCTCTGGACCCTCTCCAATGCCAGCATGATGACATTCCTCCTCAACTCCTTCCTGAAGGTTAAGGTTGCCGTACACTAGTCGGTGCTGCTGCTGCTGCCGCCGCTGTTGTAACCATGAACGTTGCCTGACAGCTACTTCCTGCTTGCTGCAGTTTCGCGGGCAGCAGTGAATCGGGGAAATGTGCGAGTCTACGCCTGCGTGAAGGTTCAGGCATGGCAACGAGCCAACAGAAGCAACGAGCCAAGGCAACTGCTCCCCAGCCTGTCCGACCTGTGACATTTGCAAAGGGCTGAGCTGGCAACGGCAAGGGGATTGAATTACTGAAGTCAAAACTCCACTCAAAATCACCGCACCATGGGGGAAAATAGGTGCAGGAGTAGGCCATTCGGCCCTATGGCTGATCATGCAAAATCAGTACCCCTTTCCTGCTTTCTCCCCATACCCCTTGATTCCGTTAGCCCTAAATCTAACTCTCTCTTAAACAAACGCCTTTCTAAACTAATGGCTGATTCCTTGACCACTTGTACTTGATCAGTGAAGATTGACACAAAATGCTGGAGTAACTCAGCGAGACAGGCAGCATCTGTGGAGAGAAGGAATGGGTGACATTTCGGGTCGGGAACCTTCTTCAGACCCTTGATCACTTTGTCTTTACATTTCTACACAAAGTGCTTTCTCCCCATATGCCTTGATTCCGTTAGGCCTAGGAGCTAAATCTACCCCTCTCTTGATTCCATCCAGTGAATTGGCCTCCACTGTCTCTGTGGCAGAGAATTCCACAGATTCACAACACAATGGGCCAGGCAACATCTCTGGAAAAAAAAAATGATGGGCGACGTTTCGGAGTCGGGACCTGTTTACAGATTCATGCCTGGGAAAATTTCTGAAGGGTCCCGACTCGAAAGGTCATCCATCATTTTTCTCCAGAGATGCTGCCTGGCCCGCCGTGTTCCTCCAGCACTAGGTGTCCATCTTTGGTATAAGCCAGCATCTGCAGTGCTTTGTTTCTAACCTTGTGGTCCTTACTCTCTGCACAGCTGGGAATAAAAGGCTGCACGGCTTGCCTTGTCCAAGACAACATCGTTATCGTATTGAGTTTGTCCATTTGGCCGCTGGTCTCTAAACCCTTCCTATCTACATATTCAACCTAATGTCTTCAGTAGGTAGATAAAAATGCTGGAGAAACTCAGTGGGTGAGGAATAGGTGACATTTCGGGTCGGGACCCTTCTTCAGACTGATCATAATGACTGACTTATGTACAGTCAGTCTGAAAAAGGGTCTCGACCCGAAACATCACCTATTCCTTTGCTCCATAGATGCTGCCTCACCCGCTGAGTTACTCTAGCACTGTCTACCTTCGATTTTTCCAGCATCTGCAGTTCTTTCATAAACATAATGTCTTCAGAAAGTCGCAATTGTATCCAATTCTATGGCTTCCTCCGGCCACTTCTTCCAGATATTAATTATCCACTGAGTGGAAAAAGTTGCCCCTGAGGTCCCTCTTAAATCTCTCCCCTCTCACTTTAACCGAATGCCTTCTAATTTTAGAATCTTCTACCCTGAGAAAGAGACTGTGAGCGTTCACTTTATCCATGTCCCTCACCTCAATAAGGTCCCCCCCACACCCTCCGAAGCTCCAAAGAGGGAGTACTTTAGTCTCACTCAGTGATCACTCTTGGCGATCGATCATTTTACTGATGATGACAGCACTTATGTACACTGTGGAGGAAGGAACTGCTGATGACTGGTTGCATCGTGGCTTGTTCGGCAACTTGAACACCCAGGAGCGGAAAAGAATGCAGAAAGACCACTGCCCAGTCCATCATCGGCTCCGACCTCCCCACCATCGAAGGGACCTATCGCAGTCGCTGCCTCAAGAAGGCAGCCAGCATCATCAAGGACCCACACCATCCTGGCCACACACTCACCTCCCAGTTGCCGTCGGGAAGAAGGTACAGGCGCTTGAAATCTGGTACATCCAGGTTCAAGAACAGCTTCTTCCCCACAACCATCAGGTTACTAAACACGACATCAAACAAGCGCTGAACAATAAGTCTATTGAACTTTATCTGTTTATTTATTGTGTACATATATGGTCTATGGTATATAGACACACTCAACTATTATTTCCCGTTCTGTATTATGTTTACATACTCTGTTGTGCTGCAGCAAGCAAGAATTTCATTGTCCTATCTGGGACACATGACAATACAACTCTCTTGCTGGTTTGCACCAAAGATAGACACAAAATGTTGGAGTAACTCAGCGGGACAGGCAGCAACTCTGGAAAGAAGGATGGGTGATGTTTTGCGTCTGAAGTAGGGTCTCAACACGAAACGTCAACCATTCCTTCTCTCCAGAGATGCTGCCTGTCCCGCTGAGTTATTCCAGCATTTTGTGTCTATCTTCTTGTGTGCACTGTGCCGGGTATGAGGGAGAAACCTCATTATATTTGCAACGCCCTCTGAAAGAAATCTATGTGCAAGCCCAACATTCTTCAACTTTTCACCTCTTTGAAACTAAGGTTAAACGCTTTTGTAAATTGGAGTCAGTATTTAGTTAAGACTACAAGACCTTGAAAGTAGAGGCAAAGCACTGCAGATGCTGGTTAATCCACAAAAGGACACAAAGAGTGCCAGAGTTACTTGGCAAGTCAGGCAGCATCAGACTCCGAAGAAGAGTTCCGACCCAAACCATCGCATGTCCATGAATGAATGAATAAGTTTATTGGCCAAGTATTCACATTCAAGGAATTTGCCTTGGTGCTCCGCCCGCAAGTGATAGCATGACATACAGTGAAAATAGACAATAGGTGCAGGAGTAGAGGCCATTCGGCCCTTTGAGCCAGCACCGCCATTCACTGTGATTGTGGCTGATCATCCACAATCAGTACCCCGTTCCTGCCTTCCCCCCATATCCCCTGACTCCGCTATCTTTAAGAGCCCTATCCAGCTCTCTCTTGAAAGTATCCAGAGAAACAGCCTCCACCATCCTCTGAGGCAGAGAATTCCACAGACTCACACTCTGTGAGAAAAAATGTTTCCTCATCTCCGTTCTAAATGGCTGATCCCTTATTCTTAAACTGTGGCCCCTGATTCTGGACTCCCCCTACATCGGAAACATGTTTCCTGCCTCTAGCGTGTCCAAACCCTTAATAATCTTATATGTTTCAACAAGATCCCCTCTGAACTCCAGAGTGTACAAACCCAGCCGCTCCATTCTCTCAGCATATGACAGTCCCGCCATCCTGGGAATTAACCTGGTGCACTCCCTCAATAGCAAGAATGTCCTTCCTCAAATTAGGGGACCAAAACTGCACACAATACTCTAGGTGCAGATGAAGCACAGGAGGGAGAGATCAGGAAACTGAACCATCCCACCAACAGCAGTTTCATTTTCTTGTCACGTGTACAGAGGTACAGCGAAAAGCTTTTGTTGCATGCTAACTAGTCTGCAGAAAGATCCTTGGACTATATTTAAGAAAGAACTGCAGATGTTGTTAAAATCAAAGGTAGACTAAAATGTTGGAGAAACTCTGCGGTCGAGGCAGCATCTATGGAGCGAAGGAATAGGGTCTCGACCCGAAACATCATCTATTCCTTAGCTCCATAGATGCTGCCTCACCCGCTGAGTTCCTCCAGCATATTTATCTACCTTGGACTATCTTTGATCAGACTTTACCTTGCACTAAACGTTATCCCCATATCATGTATCTATACATTGTAGTGACTCGATTGTAATCATGTCTTGTCTTTCTGCTGACTAGTTAGCACGCAACCAAAGCTTTTCACTCTACCTCAGTACACGTGACTATAAACTAAACTTAGAAAGAGAGCTTAGTAGAATGGTGTCAAGACAGCAGCTTCTCCCTCAATATTAAAGCAAGGACAGAGCTGGTCAGCAACTTCAGGGCGCAGTGTGGTGTACAAGCCCCAATCTGTAGATATGTTACAAAACTTACCTTGAGCAGAGCTGCCGTTCTGCCGCTCCCCGTGTGCGCGACTTTGGCGCCTTTCAGAGGGGGGGGCGGGCTTAAAGTGCGTTTTTTTTTCAAACTGGGCAAATCGATCAATGTCGGGCGATTTCGTTGCGGAAGAAAAATCGCTCTGGCATTTCATTAATGATGGTATTTTTAAATTACGCTAGATTATTTATTATCTAGAGTAATTTAAAAATCACTTTCAAAAGCCGTGAGCGCCGATAACGGGAAGGATTTTACGTAGGGGAGAAAAAAAGGTACACAGTTTATTTTTATATTAAAAGTTGTTTTTTATGGAGGCTTTAATAATATTTTCATGTTGCGAAATGGGGTCCAAAAAAAATGTATGAACCGGCTGTATTTTTCCTCCCGACTTCACCGCTAACCACAACGTTCCAATCCACTGCATTCCACTAAAACCCACTCGCTAGTTGATTTAAATGGCCATTAATTTACAGGCATTAAACACTACATTCCTTCCATTTGGCCCAGAAATTCATGAAAATGAGATTTAAAAATTATGTTATATTGTGGATTATTGTGTGAATGTTATTTGGACACTTAGGCAATTAACATTTTTTTTATCTTTTCTTAAGAAATGGATAGATGTTTAGATCTACTCATTGAATTTTGTAATTAGCTACAATTAGATAAATAACTAATTATATGCTTTCATTTCAGGTCATCCAAGTAAGATTGTTTCATATTTGTTTCAGAATGCTTCAATCTATAATAACTTAAAGTTTCATTGAGTTCTCTTAATTTTTAAGAAAGTTATGGGCTTTTAACGGTTGTAGATCACAGCTTTTGAGTTAAGTCAATTGAAAGGCAATGGGGAACAAGATACTAATTTCAGTATGAAAATGGTCATAACTTTCTTAATACTGAAGATATTAAAGTGAATTAGGTGTCAAATTAAACTTCTTTTTATGCTTTATCTGATGGGATAAATTGCAGACTTGATTTTTAAAATCTCAAAATTTTGTAACATTGCTACAATCTGTACCAATGGTGATGAAGTGAAGATGGCCTAGGGCTTCCAAGTTCATAAGTGATAGGAGTAGAATTCGACCTTTGGCCCATCAAGTCTACGCCACTCAGTCAAGGCAGTTCTATCTCTCCCTCCTAACCCCATTCTCCTGCTTTCTCGCCATAACCCCCGACACCCTTACTAATCAAGTATCTCTCTCTCTCTGCTGTATAAATATAGAAACATAGAAAATAGGTGCAGGAGTAGGCCATTCAGCCCTTCAAGCCAGCACTGCCATTCAATATGAAAATGGCTGATCAGCTACAATCAGTACCCCGTTCCTGCTGCTCCCCCCATATCCTTAGATTCCTTTAGCCCTAAGAGATAAATCTAACTCTTTCTTCAAAACACCCTTTCTTCAAAACACCTTCAAAACTGCGTCCTGGTGGCTCCAAGGTTCTTCCAATGATGGAGGCCACTGTTCTCTTTGGGACCTGCAATGCTGCAGAAATTGGTTTATACCCTTCCCCAGAACCTTGTCTCGACACAATCCTGTCTCGGAGGTCTACGGACAATTTTGAGTGTCATAGCAAGGGGTCTGAATACTTAGGTAAATGTGATATTTCAGTTATTTCTTTTTTATTTGCAAAAATGTCTAAACACCTGTTTTCGCTTTTTTACTATGAGGTATTGTGTGTAGATTGATGATAAAAAAAATAATTTAATTCATTTTAGAATAAGGCGGTAACGTGGAAAAAGTGAGGTAATCTGAATAGTTTTTGAATGCACTGTAAGTCCACAAAAGGCCGAGGAAATTCAACATATCCAATGACTCTTCCAATTTCTACAGACGCACCATTGAAAGCATCCTATCCAGGTGCGTCACAGAGACAACAACCTGGCTGCTCAACACTCGGCTTGAGATCTAATTATTCCTTTGGTTTATGTTTCATTCACAAGAAGAAGAAGACAGCTTGATATAACAATTGCTCACTGCAAGAAATTGCAGAGGTGTGAATGCAGGCCAGTCCATCACAGGCCAGTGAATGCAGGGCAGACCAGCCTCCACCCCAACAACTCCATCTACACTTCACTCAACCTCGGGGATAGCAGCCAACATAATCATAGACCGCTCACAACCCGGCCTTTCCCTCTTCTCAGCTCTCCTGTTGGGCAGAAGATACAAAGGCTTGAAAGCACGCACCACCAGGTTCAAGAATAATTACTTCCCCCTGCTGAGGGTGAACTCCCGATCTTCCAATCTACCTCGCTGAACCCCCTGTACTTTTTTTTAAATCTGCGATTTCTCTGCAGCAGTAATTCAGCAATCTGTTTATTCTCTCTCTTTGCAATAACTGACATACACATATTTCCATCCGGCAACACTATGTCCAAGACACCTCACACGTTCCTCGTCTCCGTCATGACTTCCGTTTTCCAGGCCCACACTCCCTCATCTTCACCATGGATGTCCAGTCCCTCTACACCTCCATCCCCCCACCAGGAGGGTCTCAAAGCCCTCCGGTTCTTCCTCGACCGCAGAACCACCCAATCCCCGTCTACAGATACTCTCCTCTGCCTAGCGGAGCTGGTCCTCACCCTCAATTACTGTTCCTTTGACTCTTCCCATTTCCTCCAAATCCAAGGCGTAGCTATGGGCACGCGCAGGGCCCCCAGCTATGCCTGCCTCTTTGTAGGGTATGTCGAACAATCCTTGCTCGAGGCGTACTGTGGCCCTATCCCCGAACTCTACCTCCGCTACATCGACGACTGCATTGGTGCTGCCTCCTGCACCCACACACAACTCACTGACTTCATCCATTTCACCACGAACTTCATTCCGGCCAGATTAGCAACCTTCTTCCACGTGTATCCTATGATTTGCCTGCAAGGCTTTTCACTGTGTCTCGGTACATGTGATAATAATACTCATACCAATATCAAATGGATTAAATTAAATCAGCACATGATTTACATCCCCTCCCCCCCCATCCCCTCCCCCCCGATCTCACTAAACCAGAGATTGAGTGGAATAGCATGGAAAATAAATTCCGTTAGGCATTGATTCCTCACCAACCATCGGCCACCCACTCACACTAATCCCACTTTTCACTCTTCCCACATTCTCCGTAACTCCCCGCAGATTCTACCACTCACAGCGGCCAATTAAACAACCAATCTGCATGTCTTTGACTTGTGGTAGGAAACCGGGGCACCCGGATAAAAGCCACGCCGGTCACGGGGAGAAGGTGAAAACACCACGCAGACAGCGCTGGGGTCAGGATTATACCGGGGTTACAGGAACTGTGAAGCAGCAACTCTTCCAGCCGCACTGTATATCTAGGAGTTGCAAAACACTCTCCATCACTTGTCTGTAGAAAGCCCCCAGGTATGGGACAGACTTCACTTTGTGTAAAGACATGTGATCAAGGGTCTGAAGAAGGGTCTCAACCCGAAACGTCGCCCATTCCTTCTCTCCAGAGATGCTGCCTGTCTCGCTGAGTTACTACAGCTTTTTGTGTCAATCTTCAGTGATAGACAATAGACAATAGGTGCAGGAGTAGGCTGTTTGGCCCTTCGAGCCAGCACCGCCATTCAAGTTGATCATGGCTGATCATCCCCAATCAGTACCCAATTCCAGTCTTCTCCCCATATCCCCTGATTCCGCTATTTTTAAGAGCCCTATCTAGCTCCCTCTTGAAGGCATCCAGAGAACCTGCCTCCACTGCCCTTTGAGGCAGAGAATTCCACAGAATCACAACTCCCTGTGAGTAAAAGTGTTTCCTCATCTCCGTTCTAAATGGCTTACCCCTTATTCTTAAACTGTGGCCCCAGGTTCTGGACTCCCCCAACATCGGGAACATGTTTCCTGCCTCTAGCGTGTCCAAGCCCTGAACAATCTTATATGTTTCAATGAGATCCCCTCTCATTCTTCTAAACTCCAGAGCGTACAAGCCCAGCCACTCCATTCTCTCAGCATATGACAGTCCCGCCATCCCGGGAATTAACCTGGTGAACCTACGCTGTACTCCCTCAATAGCAAGAATGTCCTTCCTCAAATTTGGAGATCAAAACTGCACACAAGAAAGTGCAAGTAATCAAGGAATCAGCCATTTGTTTAGAAACCCATTTGTTCAAGAGAGAGTTAGATTTAGGCTTAGGGCTAACGGAATCAAGGGATGTGGGGAGAAAGCAGGAACGGGGTACTGATTCTGGATGATCAGCCATGATCATATTGAATGGCGGTGCTGGCTCGAAGGGCCTACTCCTACACCTGTTTTTTATGTTTCTAAGTTTACAAAACATGGAAGAGTGATTGTTACCAGCACACATTCTCCCTCCTCTGGATTGGGACATTTGACAGTGGAAAACTCGGGGTCTGGATCCTTCTGCTCCGGAACTGGAATGGGTGGAGCGAAGCCAAACGCCTTGAACGCCGCCTGCACATAGTCGTGCCCAACACCATGGAAGGAAGTGTGCACAAACTTGACTGACGTCTTGCTGTTGAGTTCTCTGAATGGGAGGAAAGAAGCATCTCAGTGTCCAGCACTCCACCGGGTTAAAGCAGCACTTGTGTTCAGCAGGGGGTCAGACAGCAACAATATCAAGGACAAGTACACTTTCAATGGATTAGTGTTGGCGTAGAGAACAGCTCATCGTTGTAAAGAATACAAACCTTTTCCAAAGCACCAGCAGCAAACCATCTCTCACCCAGCATTTAAATATAAATTTTTATTAACAGGTATTTTTGCTAAGAAGGAACAGGAAATAGGGGCGAGTCATAGAGCTATACAGCACGGAAACAGGCCCGTCGGTCCATCTTGTCCCTGCTAACCAAGTTGACATCTTGGGTAGGCCCATGCACCTGTATTTGGCTGATATGCATCCAAACCCATATATCTGTCCAAATGTCTTAAAAGAGGCTAGTTTACAAGATGCCCGATTCATCACAGGTACCGACCTCCCCACAGTTGAAGGGATTGATAGCAGTCTCCGCATCAATAAAGGCAGCCAGCATCATCAGAGACCCACACCACCCTGGCCATGCTTCCGTCTCACTCCGGTCATGGGAAAGAAAGCTAATTTTGGGCTAACAATCGAGGTTCTGCAATTGGTGTTGGCTTCCTACTCTAAAACGCTAGCAATTAAAGATAAAGGGAGTAATGGGAAGTAGAAATAATGACTGTCCACAGATGCGTTGTAGGAATCATCCTGCCAGGTTGCATCACAGCTTGGTTTAGGAACAGCTCTGTCCAAGACTAAGAAATTGCAGAGAGTTGTAGATGTAGTCCAGTCCATCACACACATCACTCCGATACGACTCTGACTGCACCACGCTGCCTCAGAAAAGCAGTCAACAGAATCAAGGACTTGTCCACACCCCGGTCATTCCCTCTTCTCCCTGCTCCCATTGGGCAGAAGCTTGAAAGCGCGCATCACCAGATACTGGAACAGCTTCTTCCCCTTTGTGACCAGGCTTCCATAAGCTAGAGTACTGTCCGATTCACCTCTACCCCATTGTGGACATTGGACCTAGTCAATGGAACTGATGCGCTACAATGCTGAGAACTATATTCCGCAATCTCTATCTCTTGTAGTTTTTGGCCTTGATTGTATTTATGTATGGTATGTCTGATAGCATGCAAAAACAATATATTTCACTACACCTCAGTACATGTGATGGCAATAAACCTAAACCTATTGAGAGGTTTTATTGAAACATATAAGATTATTAAGGGTTAGGACACACTAGAGGCAGGAAACATGTTCCCGATGTTGGGGGAGTCCAGAACCAGGGGCCACAGTTTAAGAATAAGGGGTAAACCATTTAGAATGGAACCGAGGAAACACCTTTTCACACAGAGAGTTGGGAATCTGTGGAATTCTCTGCCTCAGAGGGCGGTGGGGGCCGGTTCTCTGGATACTTTCAAGGGAGAGCTAGATAGGGCTCTTAAGGATAGCGGAGTCAGGGGATATGGGGAGAAAGCAGGAACCTATTGTCTATTGAGTGTTACATCAGAAAGTACAGATAACGTTTGTAAAAATATATTTGGACAGGTGCTTGGATAAGAAAGGTGTAGATGGAGACACAAGGATCCGCAGATGCTGGAATGTTGCGTTGAACACAAAGTGCTGGAGGAACTCAGGGATCAGGCAGCATCCATGGAGGAAGTGGACAGGCGATGTTTTGGGTCATGACCCCTCTTCAGACTGATGGAGATGGGGTAGAAAAGGTGGGGGCGGGATAAAGCCTACTAAATTAACGATTTAGACAAGGGAATTAAATGTAACATCTCCATGTTTACAGATGACACAAAGCTGGGTGGCAGTGTGAGCTGCGAGGAGGATGCTGTGAGGTTGCAGGGTGACTTGGACAGGTTGGGTGAGTGGGCAGATGCAGTATAATGTGGATAAATGTGAGGTTATCCACTTTGGTGGCAAAAACAGGAATGCAGATTATTACCTAAAGGGTGCTAGATTAGGAAAAGGGGAGGTGCAATGAGACCTGGTTGTGCTTGTACATCAGTCACTGAAAGTAAGCATGCAGGTACAGCAGGCAGTGAAGAAAGCTAATGGCATGTTGGCCTTCATTGCAAGAGGATTTGAGGTTAGGAGCAAGGAGGTCCTTCTGCAGTTGTGCAGGGCCCTGGTGAGACCTCACCTGGAGTATTGTGTGCAATTTTAGTCTCCTAATTTGAGGAAGGACATTCTTGGTTTTGAGGGAGTGCAGCGTAGGTTCATCAGGATAACTCACAGGATGGCGGGACTGACATATGATGAAAGAATGGGTTGACTGGGCTTGTAGTCACTGGAATTTAGAAGGATGGGAGGGGATCTTACAGAAACATATAAAATCCTTAAAGGATTGGGCAGGCTAGATGCAGAAAAAATGTTCCCAATGTTGGGGGAGTCTAGAACCAGGGGTCACAGATTAAGAATAAGGGGTAGGCCATTTAGGACTGAGATGAGGAAAAAAGTTTTCACCCAGAGAGTTGTGAATCTGTGGAATTTTCTGCCACAGAAGGCAGTGTGTGCAAGACTCGCTTTGATACAAGTCAAGGTGGTTCACAGAGTTCATATGTCAGAAGATAAGTTGGCTCGTTTTTATGGTCATATTAATCCTACCTGTGACAGATGTAACTCTGAAGGGGCCTCACTGACCCATATGTTTTGGTCCTGCCCACTTTTAGAAAAATATTGGAAAGATATCTTTGATACTATCTCTGTAGTTTTAGGTACTGATTTACAACCGCATCCTATTACTGCAATTTTTGGGCTACCAACGTTAGATTCTATTCATTTGTCCCGCTCCGCCCATCGGCTGATTGCTTTTACCACATTAATTGTCAGAAGATCTATTTTATTTAAATGGAAAGACTCCAACCCTCCGACCACACTCCATTGGTACTCTGAAACGATATCATGTTTAAATTTAGAAAAAAAATCAGGTGTGACATTGTTGAACCTTTGGTTAAATTTGATAAGACTTTGGGAAGATTTATTCAACATTTTCACACAACATAAATTGTCCCCTCTCCAACCGTTATAAAAATCATTTTACCTTTATACGGTGGAACGGACTTGATGCCAAACAGGGACTTAAACTGTTGAAATCGTTTGCAGCGCAGATTCTAGTTTGCTTTTTTTCCAGTTTAGGGGGTTTGTCTCTTCCTTTTTTCTCTTTTTTTCTTTCTTTTTTTTCTATTTATCTCTTGCTTTTGGTTATGCATGACGTTTCTTTTAAACATTTAACTATATTTACATAGAGACCGGGAGGTCTATGTTCAATGTGTATTTTGACGCTGGTCTCATATTCAGGTTATACCTGTTATTAATGTAATCCTGATCCCCATGTATCAATATCACTGTTATGTTTATCATCATTATTATCTTGTTGTTTTCTTTTTGTTTTTGAAAAAAAACTAATACAAAGATTTTCAAAGAAGGAAAGAAAGAAGGCAGTGGAGAACAATCCACTGGGTGTTTTCAAGAGAGAGTTGACGGGTTAGGGCTAACGGAATAAAGAGATGTGGGGAGAAAGGGAAATAGGTGGGGGGGGGACATGGAGGGAAACGGGATAGGATAGTCGGAGAAATGCAAGCACTCTGGGAGAGGGGCAAAGGGAAAGAGGGGAATGGGGGGGGCTGTGCTAGCTAAAATTGGATAATTCAATGTTCATTTTGTTGCGTTGTAAGCTACCCAGCAGAATAGCGGAGTATTTGTTTAGAGATAAAGTGAGGAAACAGGCCCTGCGGCCCATCGAGTCCGCGCCGTCCAGCGATCCCTGCACACTAACACTATCCTGCACACACTAGGGACAATTTACAATTAAACCAAGCCAAATAACTTACAAACCGTGTACATCCCTCCCAGTGCAAACACTAAGGAGGCCCTGAATGCTCTTTATTGTTCCATTAGTGACCTACAATCTACACATCCAGATGGTGTCTTCATTGTTGCTGGGGATTTTAACCAGGCCAACATGAAGACTGTTCTCCCACATTACTACCAGCATGTAGACTTTGCAACCAGGGGAATCAATACACTGGACCTAGCCTACACTAACATCAAGAAGGCATTCAAGGCAGTCCCCCGCCCCCACCTTGGCTCCTCAGACCATATCTCTGTGATGCTAATTCCTGCATACAGGCCCCTGCTTACCAGAGGAAAACCTACTGTGAAGCAGGTTAGGGTCTGGCCAGAGGGAGCTATGACAACACTACAGGACTGTTTTGAATGCACGGACTGGGACATGTTCAAGAAGGCTGCAACTGTCAGCCAACACATCAACCTGGAGGAGTATGCTGCGTCCGTGTCTGCTTACATGGAGAAGTGCATAGAGGATGTCTGTGTCACCAAGACCATCACTGTACGGGCCAACCAGAAACCCTGGATGACCACAGAGGTACGTGGAATGCTGAGAGCACGTAATGCCGCGTTTAAATCCGGCGACGTGGTGGCACTCAGATCCGCAAGAGCGAACCTGAACCGAGTCATCAGGCTGGCCAAGCGTGCCCATGGTCAGAAAATCCAGAGCTTCTTCCATGACCCCAAGAACACCAGGCGCATGTGGCAGGGAATCAAATCAATCACGGACTATAAGACTGCTTCACCACCCTGTGATGACAACATTGAGTTCCTCAATGAACTCAACAACTATTTTGGACGGTTCGAGGCATTAAATAACACACCTGCAAGCACAGGTATTCCTCATTGTGAGGAAAAGGCACTCAGTCTTGACATAGTGGATGTTCGGAGGACCTTAAAAAGAGTGAACGCAAGAAAGGCGGCAGGCCCTGATAACATACCAGGGCGGGTGCTCAAGGAGTGTGCTGATCAGCTGGCACATGTCCATACGGACATATTTAACACCTCACTGAACCAGGCTGTCGTCGCATTATGTTTCAAGACTGCCACCATAATACCAGTGCCAAAAAAATCCAACATACAATGTCTCAATGACTACCGCCCTGTAGCACTCACCCCCATAATGATGAAGTGCTTCGAGAGGCTGGTCAGGGACCACATCACCTCCAGACTCCCCTCCACACTCGACCCATACCAGTTTGCTTACAGGCCAAACCGCTCCACAGAGGACGCTATATCCTCCGTGCTCCATCTGAGCCTGGAACATTTAGAGGAGAAAAACACCTATGTGCGAATGCTGTTCGTGGATTTCAGTTCAGCATTCAACACCATTATCCCCCAGCACCTGATAAGCAAACTGCTTCCATTGGGCCTCGGCACCCCCATGTGTAACTGGCTACTGGACTTCCTCACTGACAGACCCCAGTCTGTGAGGGTTGGAAATAACACCTCCAACACCATCTCTCTGAGCACCGGCTCCCCTCAGGGCTGTGTCCTGAGTCCACTGCTGTTCACCCTGATGACTCACGACTGTTGTGCCAGGTTTAGTACAAACCACATCATGAAGTACGCAGATGACACAACAGTGGTGGGCCTCATCAGGGACGACAATGAGCTGGCTTACAGGGAGGAGGTGAAACAACTGGTGGACTGGTGCAATACGAACAACCTGATCCTGAATGTCGAAAAAACAAAGGAGGTCATCGTCGACTTCAGGAAAACCCGGCACAGTCCCACACCACTTCACATCAATGACAGCGATGTGGAGGTGGTCAGTAGCACAAAGTTCCTGGGGATGCAGATCACTAACAGTCTGACCTGGTCGAATAACATCTCATCAACAGTTAAGAGAACGCAGCAGCGGTTGCACTTTCTGCGCCGAATGAGAAGAGCTCATCTCCCCCATCCCATCCTCACTACTTTCTACAGGGGCACCATAGAGAGTATTTTGACCAGCTGTATCTCTGTCTAGTTTGGGGACTGTAGAGCCTCCGACTGGAAGTCTGTGCAGAGAGTGGTGAGGACAGCGGAAAAAATCATCGGGACCTCTCTCCCCTCAATCGGGGATATTGCAACCAAACACTGCGTGTCTAAGGCCAGCAGTATTATAAAAGACCCCACACATCTCCATCACGGACTGTTCACTCTGCTGCCCTCGGGAAAAAGATATCGCAGCATAAGGAGCAGAACATCAAGGTTCTGCAACAGCTTCTTCCCACGAGCCGTCAGACTCCTGAATGCCATGTAATGGGATTCAGGACCATTGTCTATTTATCCTTTTATCCATGCCTATCCTTCTGTTAATTATCGTGTTGCACAGGGAGCCATATGCAACGTAATTTCGTTTGGAACTGCATATATCAATGTATTTCTAAATGACAATAAAGTTTGTTTGACTTTGACGTTTTGACTTTGAAACCTGTATGTGTTTCGAGTGTGGGATTAAACCAGAGATCCCGGAGAAAACCCACACAGGTCACGGGGAGAACGTACAAACTCTGTACAGACAGCACCTGTAGTCAGATTGAACCTGGGTCTCTGGTGCTGTAAGGCAGCAACTCTGCCAATGATGCTGAATACAGATGCTGTTCTTCATGTCTGTGTGTGGCCTCGCTCTGGCAATGGAGGAAGCCAAGGGCAGAAAGGTTTGGAGAGATATGAACAAATCTTTGAACAAATATGGTCTCCATATATACAATATTTGAAGGGCTAGCTGTTCTTGGCATTACTACTCAATGGGTACTAGGATTTGACGAAAAAAATATGGATTTTCTAATTGGGTTTTGTGTACACGTCTCCGCAATACGACGTTATAATTACAATACATTTTGTTGTTTCTATCTTAAATATTCATATTATACCATATATTGTTCATAAAGGGGAATCATATATATATACTGAATAGATATATACTAAGTAGTGTTTGTTTTCTTTTTCTTTTTTTTTTTCTTTGACTTTTTATCTTTTTTTATTATTCAAACACAATCATTTTCTTTCTTTTTTTTTTCGATTTAAAGTCTATTCCTTTTTTCTTATTCTTTCTTTATTTCTAAAAAACAGAAGATAATAATAGCAAATATAATAGTTGTACATTTACTGAATTACGTTGGTATATGTAAATTTGTTTTACTACTTGGAAATTACTACATCTAATAAAAATATTATTAATAGAATTGGAAAAAAAAAAAAAAAAAAAAAAAAAATTTGGAGAGATATGGGCCAAATGCGACTAGCTTAGATGGGGCACTTTGGTCGACATGGACGAGTTGGGTTTGAAGGGTGTGTTTCTGTGCCACTCATGTCATGACTTATTGTCATGTGTCCCAGATAGAACAATGACCTTCTTACTTGCTGCAGCACAACACAATGTAAACAATAGACAACAGGTGCAGGCGGAGGCCATTCAGCCCTTTGAGCCAGCACCGCCATTCAATGTGATCATGGCTGATCATCCCTAATCAGTACCCCGTTCCTGCCTTCTCCCCATATCCCCTGACTCCGCTATCTTTAAGAGCACTATCTAGCTCTCTCTTGAAAGTATGCAGAGAACCGGCCTCCACCGCCCTTTGAGGCAGAGAATTCCACAGACTCACAACTCTCTGGGTGAAAAAGTGTTTCCTGATCTCTGTTCTAAATGGTTTACCCCATATTCTAAAACTGTGGCCCCTGGTTCTGGACTCCCCCAACATCGGGAACATGTTGCCTGCCTCTTGCGTGTCCAAACCCTTAATAATCTTATATGATCTTACTGTAAACAGTATAATAAACAAGAAAGGAAGTTCAGAGTGTGTATATATGAACATACTCACAAATACACGTGGATCACACACACACGAACAAGCAATAATAGTCCATGTATTTCAGAGCTTATTTGAGGTTGTACTGTTTAGCCAAATGATTGCAGGGAAGAAGCTGTTCCTGAACCTGGATGTTCTTATACTAAATGAATACTATATGTTGGGGGAGTCCAGAACCAGGGGCCACAGTTTAAGAATAAGGGGTAAACAATTTAGAATGGAGATGAAGAAACACTTCTTCGCCCAGAGAGTTGTGAGTCTGTGGAATTCTCTGCCTCAGAGGGCGGTGGAGGCCGGTTCTCTGGATGCTTTCAAGAGAGAGCTAGATAGGGCTCTTAAAGATAGCGGAGTCAGGGGATATGGGGAGAAGGCAGGAATGGGGTACTGATTGGGGAAGATCAGCCATGATCACATTGAATGGTGGTGCTGACTCGAAGGGCTGAATGGTCTACTCCTGCACCTATTGTCTGTTGGGACAGGCAGCATCTCTGGAGAGAAAGAGACTTTCACTCAGACCTGCACGTCTTTGGAGTGTGGGAGGAAACCGAAACACCCGGAGAAAACCCACGCAGGTCACTGGGAGAATGTACAAGCTCCGTACAAACAGTACCCTTAGTCAGGATCGAACCTCGGTCTCTGGCGCTGTGAGGCAGCGACTCTACTGCTGCGCCACTGCGCAGCGCTATTAATTCTTCCCACTCTCGGGGGTGGGGGGGGGGGGGGTTGGTTTGGGCGCGCATCACAAGGGAGGGCTGGTTCCCGAACGCAATATTCCACCGCTCACCCATAGATCCCAATACTCACCACTCTCTGGAAAGGGAAGGGGGGGGGGGGGGGGAGAGAGGGAGGGGGGTAGAGAGGGAGGGGGTAGAGAGGGAGGGGGAGGACATTGTTCTATTTGATCTTATTTGATTGTGCATGCCATGTTGATAGCATTGGTGGAAACAGGGCAGGTCACGTGAAGGTTGCAATCTCCCCGCCCCCTGCCCTATGGTGATGTCATATGTAAATGAGATCCATTGTGGAAGGCACTGTGACATCATCAGTGCTGCAAGAGTCTCCCGCTGAAAAGCCGTTCATTTTTTGAAACAAATGATTAAAACTTCGGAAATATAGGTTGGAATGCGATGGGAACATGTTTATCCCGTCGGGGGGGGGGAAATGTGAGTAAAATGTGTGAAAATGGGAAGGCTGTGGCCTAGCATTTGGAAGAAGATAAGGATTAACCAGATTGTGGCCAGATGACACACATATACATACGAGAAGAGTTTTAGTAATATAGATCGATGTCAGGAGTAACTTTCTCACCCAGAAGGTAGTTTCTACCTGGAACGAGATGCCATAGGAAGTTATCGTTTTAAAATCGTTTTAATATTTTAGTGACTTTGTTTTACTATACATGCAATTGTCTTATTGCTTGTTATGTAAGTTTTGATTATTGGCTATTCTGTAGTCCTGTGTTGTATCGTGGTTCTGCAATGTTTTTAAACTATGTTATTCTTTTGTTTCTTTTGTAAAGCACTATGAAATGCAGCTTGTATGAATGGTGCTATATAAATAAAATTGCCTTGCCTTGCCTATAGAAGCGACTTTCGAAAGACATTTTGACAGCAATATGGATAGTTGGTATTTACAAGAATATGGGTCAAATGCAAGCAAATGGATCACTGCTAGACTGACAACCAGGGTCGAAGTGGACTGTTTCTGTACAGTGCATCTTTATGACTCTCTGACACACTACACGTAGATTTTACCAGAATGATGCCTGGATTAGAGGGTATTTAGCTACAGAGAGTGTTAAGGGCCTGTCCCACTTGCCGATTTTTACGGTGACTGCCAGCGTCATATCAGTGTCGCCAAAAGATTTTGAACATTTCAAAATCCAGCGTAGATAGCGGTCAGAACCTTTACCCCCAGAGCGAAAATATCAAATATTTGAAAGCATAGATTTAAGTTGAGAGGAGCTAAGTTTAATGAAGATGTGCAGAGCAAGTTTTGTTTTTTTTTAACACAGAGTGCCTGAAACATGCTGCCAGGGTGGTGGTTTAGGCACATCTGAAAACTGTATATGTGGGCAATATACAACAATGCACAGAATTTATTTTCATAAGTTCATAAGTAATCGGAGCAGAATGAGGCCATTTGGCCCATCAAGTTTACTCCGCCATTCAATCATAGGGTCATGGAGTGATACAGTGTGGAAACAAGGCCCTTGCCCACACCTCCCAACTACACCAGTCCCACCTGCCTGCCCTTGGTCCATATCCCTCAAAACCTGTCCATTCCATGTACCCGTCTAACTGTTTCGTAAATGATGGGATAGTCCCAGCCTCAACTACCTCCTCGGGAAGCTTGATCCATACACCCACCACCCTTTGTGGGAAAAGGTTACCTCTTGGATTCCTACGTTTAAGAAGGAGCTGCAGATGCTGGAAAATCGAAGATAGACAAAAATGCTGGAGAAACTCAGCGGGTGAGGCGGCATCTATGGAGCGAAGGAATAGGTGACGTTTCGGGACGTGACCCTTGGGTCTTGACCCGAAACATCGCCTATTTCCTTCGCTCCATAGATGCCGCCTCACCCGCTGAGTTTCTCCAGCACTTTTGTCTACCTCGGATTCCTATGAAATCTTTTCCCCTTCACCTTGAACCCATGTCCTCTGGTCCTTGATTCTCCTACTCTGGGCAAGGGACTCTGTGCATGATCAGCCAACATCTCAATACCATTCTCCTGCCTTCTCCCCATTATCCTAATTTCTGCTCAAACGGAAATCGATTTAAAGAGTGGTAATTAGGAAAAGAAAAGGAGAAAGGATGAGGGAAAATTAGGAGATCCAGGCAAGTTTCAAGTCGAGTTTATTGCCAAATGCAAGAGTACAGTGGATACAGATACATGGAAATGTCACTTCCAGTGGCACCAGGCATATAGACACACACACACAAAACAAATCATACATAAAGTACATATAACATTCAAAAGGATAAGACTGCAAAAAACAAGACGTTAATGCAAAAACAATTAGAAAGAGAAAATACACCATAGCATTGCAAGAGGGGGGGAATGGTGTTGAGGGAAAGAGAGGGGGAAGAGAGAGGGAGGGAGAGAGAGACAGAAACGGTGGTGCAGCGGTAGAGTTGCTGCCTTACAGCGAATGCAGCACCGGAGACCCGGGTGCGAACCTGACTACGGGTGCTGTCTGTATGGAGTTTGTACGTTCTCCTCGTGACCTGCGTGGGTTTTCTCCGTGATCTTCAGTTTCCTCCCACACTCCAAAGACGTGCAGGTATGTAGGTTAATCGGCTTGCTAAATGTAAAAATTGTCCCTAGTGGGTGTAGGGTAGTGTTAGTGTGTGCGGATCGCTGGTCGGCGCGGACCCCGGAAAGGGCCTGTTTCCGCACCGTGTCTCTAAACTAAAAACTCAAGAAAAACACAGAACTGTCCATTGGTGTAAGGAAGGCAAATTCAATGCTAGCATTACATCAAGAGGACTGTAATACAAAAACAGAAGTGTAATACTGAGGCTCTGTAATGTTTTAAAAAGGTGGGAACTGAATTTAAATTATTTTCTTCCTGTATACAAAACTCCCTTGATGGGGTGGGAGATTGCAACCTTCACGTGGTCTGCCCGGTTTCGATGAATGCAATCAACCTGGTGTGCACAATTAAATAAGATCAAATAGAACAAGTTGTCCTACAACTTTAGGCTGTGCACGCCATACGCAAGAAGAACTCCCTTAATAATCTAAGTGTAATTTAGTTTAGAGATACAGCATAGAAACAGGTCCTTCAGCTTGCCGAGTTCACACTGACCACTGATCACCCGTTCACACTAGTTCAATGATATCCCACTTTCTCATCCACTCCCTACACACTGGGGACACTTGCTCAGAGACCAATTACCCTTCAAACCTGCACGTCTTTGGGATATGCGAGGCCATCCTACCACAACTGGAGATCAGTTCTGAACTACTATCTGCCTCATTGATGACCCACGGACTATCCTTGGTCAGACGTTACTGACTTTACCTTGCACTGAACGTTATTCCCTTACCAGGTATCTGTACACTGTGAATGGCTCGATTGTAATCATGTATTGTCTTTTTCCGCTGACTGGGTAGCACGCAGCAAAAGCCTTTCACTCGCTACACTTGACAATAAACTAAATTGAACTGAACATGGAGGAAGCCTGCACGTGCAAACTCCACACTGACAGCACCCGAGATCGGCGAGGCTGCAGGTCTACTAGCTGCACCACTTGATGCAGTTGGCAAAAAAAAGACCATTGACACTCTCAGCCCTGACACACGGGAGGTGCAGAACAGAGGAAAAGAGAAGGACACCCTTGAACATTTGCATAATTTAATCGCCACAAGCAAGCTGCTGATGACAAGGTCACATCTTTCCCTGTGCGCAGCGAGGGCGAGTACTGGCTTTTCATAATGAAAGCTCAAACATTTCAATAAATGATTTCAAAACCACAACAGCTGCTAGCTACAGAGATTAAATGAGGGATTGATCTGCATTGGAGAAGCATCAGACATGACCGAATTCTCTGCTCATTTGCACTGGTATAGTTGCCAATAGTTGCCTTGAGCACTTGGGAATCGATTCAAAATGATTGATTTTTCACTCCCAGTGTCCAAAAACACTAACATGTTCTACAAGTTTAAGAAGGAACTGCAGATGCTGGACAATCGAAGGTAGACAAAAATGCTGGAAAAACTCAGCGGATCAGGCAGCATCTATGGAGCGAAGGAAATAGGCGACGTTTCGGGTTGAAACCCTTCTTCAGACTGATGTGAGGGTGAGGGGGGCCTACTCCTGCACCTATTGTCTATTTTCAGCACCCGTAATCGGGATCGAACCCGGATCTCTGGCACGGTAAGGCAGCAGCTCTACCGCTGCGCCACAGTTCCGCACTTTGCTTCTGTAAACCTGAATTCAATAAACTCTAACTGTCTGCAAAAAACCCAGTTTTGAAACTTTCAGTTTGCATTGAGCTTCGGCAGCTTCTGTTCTCGTTAAGTTCAGTTTATTGTCAGGTGTACCGAGGTACAGTGAAACGCTGTGGAAGTGAGTTCCAGATTTACAATGTGTGTGAAGTAGAATTTCAAGCAATCATGATAGCACCAGAACAATTCAAGATTATCAAATTATTGTTGCCCATTGGTGTTCATCACTCATTTACATAATTTGGATGAGAATGTATAAGGCATGGTTCGCATTTTGCCATATCGTAAACAGTTCAAAAAGTTGTCAAAAATTACGGCGGGATCTTGATCAGCTCGATAAGGGAACGCAGGAATTGCAAATAGTGTTCAATTCCGATAAGTATAAGGTTTGACAGACTGAACAAGATTATCGCTGGCAATATGTTATATATTTTTCTATAGGTCTCTTGCTCACAGGTGCACGAAAATGAGATGAAAACAAAATCACGCAGCAGTAGAGTTGCTGCCTCACAGCGCCAGAGACCCGGGTTGGAACCCGACCACAGGTGATGTCTGTACGGAGTTTGTACCTTCTCCCATGACCTGCGTGGGTTTTCTCCGGGTGCACCGGTTTCCTCCCACACTCCAAAGACTTCTAGGTTTGTTGTCTTCAGTAAAAAATGTAAATTGTCCCTAGTGTGTAGGATGGTGTTAGACAATAGACAATAGGTGCAGGAGTAGGCCATTCGGCCCTTCGTGCCAGCACCGCCATTCAATGTGATCATGGCTGATCATCCAAAATCTGTACCCCGTTCCTGCCTTCTCCCCATATCCCCTGACTTCATGATCTTTAAGAGCCCTATCCAGCTCTCTCTTGAAAGTATCCAGAGAACCGGCCTCCATCGCCCTCCGAGGCAGAGAATTCCACAGACTCACCACTCTCTGTGAGAAAAAGTGTTTCCTCGTCTCCGTTCTAAATGGCTTACTCCTTATTCTTAAACTGTGGCCCCTGGTTCTGGACTCCCCCAACATCAGGAACATGTTTCCTGCCTCTAGCGTGTCCAAACCCTAAATAATTTTATATGTTTCAATGAAATTCCCTCTCATCCTTCTAAACTCCAGAGTGTACAAGCCCAGCTGCTCCATTGTCTCAGCATATGACAGTTGACAGAAGTTAGGACCCTTCTTCAGACCGATTGTGGGGGAGAGGGTTTGGGGGTGTGAGTAAGGACCCCGACCAGAACATCACGCATCCATGCTCTCCGGAGATGCTGCCTGACCCGTCCAGTTACTTCCTTTTGCGTAAACCACCGTCTACAGTTGCTTGTCTCTACAATTGTGAGCTCTAACCTGTGAAAGCACAGCTTTTTCAGATCTTCCATGTAAAGTGCTGAGATTTCATTCAGAGGGTCCTGCCGCAAGGGGCTGACGTCAGACAAGTTCCCGTTCCAGGACTCCTGCCAAGGCTCCAGGTTTTCCTCAATACACTGCAGGATTCTCTTATCATGAGGAGCACCAAGCTGTGCGCCATTTTCCCAATACACCTGTGAAACAGAAGCATAAATAACTCGCCACCCAAAATCAGAACGTTGGAAGAATGCTATTAGAACTCAGATCAGTACAGGACGGCAACAGGCCCTTCGGCCCAAAATGTCCATGCTGAACCCGATGGCAGGTTAAACTAATCTCCTCTGCCTGCTCGTGATTCAAATCCCTCCATTATCTGCATATTTGTGTGCAGCAATACAGCTTTTTTAATTTACTGAACCGTATTGTTTATTATGTTATTTATTGAGACCTGTTATGTTGCTGCAAGTGTGAATTGTATAGTTTCATTTTGGTACAGATGACAATTAAACACTCTTGACTATCTGAAAGCCCCTTTACTGCCCATATTGTATCTGACTTCACCATCCTCCCCTCTGTATTCAAAAACATCATGTATATTCCCTTTATAATTTGCCCCTCTAACCTTAAAGCTATGTCCTCTTATAGACATTAGACGATACGTGCAGGAGTAGGCCATTCGGCCCTTCGAGCCAGCACCGCCATTCAATGTGGTGAGTCTGTGGAATTCTCTGCCTCAGAGGGCAGTGGAGGCCGGTTTTCTGGATGCTTTCAAGAGAGAGCTAGATAGGGCTCTTAAAAATAGCGGAGTCGGGGGATATGGGGAGAAGGCAGGAACGGGGTACTGATTGGGGATGATCAGCCATGATCGCATTGAATGGCGGTGCTGGCTTGAAGGGTCAAATGGCCTACTCCTGCACCTATTGTCTATTGTCATATTTTCAATGTGAACATGGCTGATCATCCACAATCAGTATCCCGTTCCTGCCTTCTCCCCATATCCCACGACTCCGCTATCCTTAAGAGCCCTATCTAACTCTCTCTTGAAAGTACCAGAGAACCGGCCTCCACCGCCCTCTGAGGCAGAGAATTCCACAAGACTCACAACTCTCTGTGTGAAAAAGATGTTTCCTCGTCTCCGTTCTAAATGGCTTACCCCTTATTCTTAAACTGTGGCCCCTGGTTCTGGACTCCCCCAACATCGGGAACATGTATCCTGCCTCTAGCGTGTCCAAACCCTTAATAAACTTAAATGTTTCAATAAGATCCCCTCTCATCCTTCTAAACTCGAGTATACAAGCCCAGCCGCTCCATTCTCTCAGCATATGGCAGTCCCGCCACCCTGGGAATTAACCTTGTAAACCTACGCTGCACTCCCTCAATAGCAAGAATGTCCTTTCTCAAATTAGGTGACCAAAACTGCACACAATACTCCAGGTGTGGAGTATTGTTAGGATAATTAAAGTGACGCTCATCGATAACTATTTGTGGAGGGGTTTGAGTTTTGTTTATTGTCGCGTGTACAGAGGTAGAGTGAAAAGTTTTTGTTGCGTGCAAAAGACTATACAGTTTAGAGATACAGTGCGACCAGCGCTCACTGCACATTAACACTATCCTATACACACTAGGGACAATTTTTACATTTACCAAGCCAATTAACCTACAAACCTGCACGTCTTTGGTGTGTGGGAGGAAACCGGAGATCCCGGAGAAAACCCATGCATGTCACGGGGAGAACGTACAAACTCCGTCCAGACAGCACCTGTAGTCAGATTGAACCTGGGTCTCTGGTGCTGTAAGGCAGCAATTCTGTCAATGATGCTGAATACAGATGCTGTTCTTCATGTTTGTGTGTGGCCTCGCTCTGGCAGTAGCGGAAGTCAAGGGCAGAAAGGATTGGAGGGAGGGTTACACAAAAAGCTGGAGAAACTCAGCGGGTGCAGCAGCATCTAAGGAGCGAAGGAGATAGGCGACGTTTCGGGTCGAGACCCTTCTTCAGACCGCCGAGTTTCTCCAGCTTTTTGTGTAACCCTCGATTCTCCAGCATCTGCAGTTCCTTCTTTAACACAAGGATTGGAGGGATGTGGGCCAAATGCGACTAGCTTAGATGGGGCATTTCGGTCGAAGTTGGGTTTGAAGGGTGCGTTTCAGTGCCACTCGTGAGTCAAGAGTGTTTTATTGTCATGTGTCCCAGATAGAACAATGACCTTCTTGCTGCAGACAGCGCCCGTAGTCAGGATCGAACCCGGGATTCCGGCGCTGCATTCGCAACTCTACCGCTGCGCCACCGTGACCGCCTTAAATATTTGATCGGTCTGAAGAAGGGTCTCGACCCAAAACGTCACCCATTCCTACTGTACCTTGGAACACGTGACAATAACAGACCAACACCAAAGGTGTTCAAAAGTAATCCGCAGGACCAAACCATAAGGTGTTTGTAAATCAATCAGCCACCACACAGCGTACCTTATATCCATTGTCTTCCTTGGGATTATGTGAGGCAGTAATCATCACACCAGCTGCAACATGAAGCTGCCGAACAGCATAGGGCTGGAAGGGGAAAAACAGTGCCGTTAACAATCAATAAATCATTTGCTGATTGACCCTATGCCTAAGGATAGGAAAGAACAGCAGATGCAAATCCAGTGTGAAAAAGGGTTTCGACCCGAAACGTCACCCATTCCTTCTCTCCCGAGATACTGCCTGTCCCGCTGAGTTACTCCAGCATTTTGTGTCTACACTATGCCTAAACCAACCTGGCCTCCCAGTTGCTAAACACTAACTCCCCCTCCCATTCCCACACTGACCTTTCTGTCCTGGGCCTCCTCCATTGTCAGTGAGAGCCAGTACAAATGTGAGGAACAGCACCTCATATTTCGCTTGGGCAGCTTACACCCCAACGGTATGAATATTGACTTCTCTAACTTTTAGTAACCCTTGTTTTCCTTCGGCATCCCTCCCCCTTCCCAGTTCTCAGACCGGTCTTACTGTCTCCGTCTACATATTATCTCTGTTTGCTTCGTTGTCACCTTCTCCCAGCTAACAATGATCTATTCGACATTTTCCTTGATCTCCATTCCCTTTGTGCTGTTTTCACACCTCACACTCCCTTCTCTATGTATCTCCCTCTCCCCTGACAGCAGTCTGAAGAAGGGTCTCGACCCAAAACGTCACCCATTCCTTCTCTCCAGAGATGCTGCCTGTCCCGCTGAGTTACTCCAGCATTCTGTGTCTATTGCCAATTTACCAAATGAATTCTCAATATCTTTTTTTTAATCTGCAGATTCTGGAGATCAGAAATAAAAACAGAACATGCTGGAAACATTTAGCCTTATAAAGAGAAGCAGGCAGAGGAAGAGCCTTTGTCAGATTTGAGAATCCTGAACAAAAATAATTGTACACTCTGGGGTTTAGAAGGATGAGCGGGGATCTTATTGAGACACATAACATTATTAAGGGTTTGTGCACGCCAGAGGCAGGAAACATGTTCCCAATGTTGGGGGAGTCCAGAACCAGAGGCCACAATTTAAGAATAAGGGGTAAGCCATTTAGAACGGAGATGAGGAAACAATTTTTCACACAGAGAGTTGTGAGTCTGTGGAATTCTCTGCCTCAGAGGGCGGTGGAGGCCGGTTCTCTGGATACTTTCAAGAGAGAGCTAGATAGGGCTCTTAAAGATAGCGGGGATATGGGGAAAAGCCAGGAACCGGGTACAGATTGGGGATGATCAGCCATAATCACATTGAATGGTGGTGCTGACTCGTAGGGCCGAATGGCCTACTCCTGCACCTATTGTCTATTGGGACAGGCAGCATCTCTGGAGAGAAAGAAACTTTTCTTCAGACCTGCACGTCTTTGGAGTGTGGGAGGAACCGAAACACCCGTAGAAAACCCACGCAGGTCGCGGGAAGAATGTACAAGCTCCGTACAGACAGAGCCCTTAGTCAGGATCTCCCACGATTTTGTCCACCTCTGTCAGATCACCCCTTATCCTCCTGCGCTCCAAGAGAGGTAGATAGGGCTCTTAAAGATAGCGGAGTCAGGGATATGGGGAGAAGGCAGGAATGGGGTAATGATTGGGGATGATCTGCCATGATCATGTCATTGAATGGCGGTCCTGGCTCGAAGGGCCGAATGGCCTACTCCTGCACATACTGTCTATTGTCTAATTATGAGATTAGTCTTTGTGTGTAGCACGTGTGGAATTAGTTATCAGTCATTCAGTGCGCAAATTCAATTCAATTCTATTCAATCTTTAATTGTCATTGTGCAGTGTACAATACAGAGACAACGAAATGCAGTTGGTATCTCCGAAGGGCGAACTTACGAATGAACAAGTAATTGCGTAGTAGTATGAGTATATACATCTATACATATACAGTGTCCGGCAGTGTGGGGGGGGGGGGGGGGGGGGGGGGTGTGGAGACAGGCAGTCATTGAGGTGCAGCGTTGAGATGTGTGACAGCCGCAGGAAAGAAGCTGTTCTTGACCTGCTGGTCCGGCAGCGGAGGGACCTGTAGTGTCTCCCGGATGGGAGGAGGGTAAACAGTCTATGGTTGGGGTGTGTGAGCTGTCCCTGGCGATGCTGTGCACCCTGCGCAGGCATCGTTTACTATGGACAGACTCAATGGAGGGGAGTGAGGAGCCTGTGATGCGTTGGGCGATCTTCACCACCCTCTGCAGAGCTTTCCGGTTGGCGACAGAGCAGTTACCATACCATACTGTGATGCAGTTGGTAAGGATGCTCTCGATGGTGCAGCGGTAGAAGTTCACCAGAATCTGGGGAGACAGGTGGAACGTCTTAAGTCTCCTCAGGAAGAAGAGACGCTGGTGAGCCTTCTTGATCAGTGAGGATGTGTTGTGGGTCCAGGAGAGGTCAAACAAGACCATACTGGGGAAGCCTGAAGCTAATCTGTGTGTGGACATTGCTAATTGCTGTTCTCCAGCACGGAAATAGACTCCTTGTCCCAACTTGCCTGCACCTGGGCAAAATCCCTTCAAACCGTTGCTGTCCATGACCTGCCCAAGTGTATTTTAAACGCGTATCCATGGACCTCTCAAGCATCTTTTAATTATCATAATTGTACCCATCCCTGATACTTCTTCTGGCAGCTCATTCCATGTACGTACACCCTCACATTAAACCCATGTCCTCTGGTTTTAGATTGATTCATTGAGAGATAGACATTTTATTATCAATCCCCTATGCTGGGAGACGACTGCTAATCTGCCCCTCACGATTTTTTACATCTATGCAATCACACCTCAGCTTCCTATATACCAGGGAAAAAAGACTCACCTTACGCCAGACTTCCAAACTTCATGCCCTGATTCAGTGCCAAGTTGTAGGCTCAATGTAAAGAAACCACGAAAAAGTACAAAGCAACACCAAGTTCTATCCATTAGTACAGCAACGGTAGAGCTGGCGCAGCGGGTAGAGCTGCTGCCTCACAGCGCCAGAGACCCGGGTTCAATCCTGACTACGGGTGCTGTCGGTACGGAGTCTGTACGTTCTCCCTGTGACCTGCATGGGTTTTCTCCGGGACCTCCTGTTTCCTCCCACACTCCAAAGGCGTACAGGTTTGCAGGTTAATTGGCTTGGTAAAATTGTAAATTGTCTCTGGTGTGTGTAGGGTAGTGTTAGCGTGCGGGGATCGCTGGTCGGCGCGGACTCGGTGGGTCAAAGGGCCTGTTCCCACAGTGTATCTCTAAACTGAACTAAAGTTCCATAAGATGTTGAATGAAAAGTGTCATTCTACATTGCCCAAATAACATGATTTAGCTGCAAAACAATTCCATGTGAAATTTTCCACATTCAAAGTAATTGCTCTGACTGAGATTGTCAGTGGAGTGGTCATTAGTAACAAATTAGGTCTCATGATAATAAGTTCGTTGGCTGCAAAAAATAAAACTAGAAAAGACCTTCTTCCCTTTAATGTCTACGTTTGCATTTTCATCCCACCCGTGAATGTTCAACAGCTAATCTATGGTGTCATAAAGACTTCAATAAATGGCAGGCGTAAATGTGTAGAAAGAAACTGGAGATGCTGGTTTATACCCAAGGCAGACGACACAGAGTGCTGGAGTAACTCAGCGGGTCAGGCAGCATCACTGGAGACAGGCACAGAAATCGCTAGCAAAACATAGGGGGGGAGGGGGGGGGGGGGGGGGGGGGACACAACATCTTGGCCACCGCCCATGCGCACATACGCGAGCCTTCGTCCGTGGGCCCTGTGGACGGTAACATCGGGAGCTGACCGGGTTGGTGGCCGACTCCGAACTCCAGAAACAGCAGCTTCGTCCTCCCCGAATCGCTGGGCTTGAATCGGCCCGTTTAGGTGGCCTTTTATCGGCCGGCAGGGGTTTCAACATCGGGAGCCTCAATCGCCTCGATGCAGCATTGATTTTAAGCTGCGTCGGGTGCTAAAGGGCCCCGCGAACGGGCCAATTCAGCCCTGAGAAGGCGTCCGATAAAGTCCGGATTACAAAACGGGGGGTGGGGGGGGGGGATTGTACCCCACCTCCCAAAGCATGTCCCCCCCTCCCAGGATTGCCGCCCATGAGTGGAGAAAAAGCATGGGTGACGTTTCGGTCAGGAGATTTGGGTCTGAAGAAGGTTCCCAATCCGAAACGTCACCCATCAACATTTTGCAGAGATGCTGCCTGACCCGCTGAGTTACTCCAGCACTCTGTGTCTATCCAGGCTTACATTTGTTTTCCCCCCAATCTCCATCTTAAATTTTGAAGAATTGCTATTTGCCGAAACCAGATCAGGGAATATCAGATAAACTCACAAACCATTCTTACCACAAATGGAGTTGGCACATACGTAGAAAACAAATACACGGGTATTTCCTTGCCAAGGAATACTGCAGCCGTCAATTGGGCAAGCCTGCAATAAATGGTTAAAAAAATAATTTTTACGTCACTATTTATTCGGTAACAGAACATTTATATTAGAATAAAGAGAGCTTTGAGGAACGGTGAATTAATTGTTATATTTTATTAAAAGTATGGGCAGCACGGTAGTGCAGTGATAGAGTGCTGCCTTACAGCGCCAGAGACCCAGGTTCGATCCTGACTACGGATGCTGCCTGTGTGGAGTTTGTTCGTTCCCCACCACCTGCGTGGGTTTTCTCTGGGATCTCCGGTTTCCTCCCACACTCCAAAGACACCCCAAAGGTTAATTGGCTTGGTCCAACTGTAAATTATCCGTTGTGTGTGATGGGTAGTGTTAGTGTGCGGGGATCACTGGTCGGCATGGACTAGGTGGGCCGAAGGGCCTGTTTCCACACTGTATCTCCAAAGTAAACTAAACTAGATAAACTAAGTTACATTTACATACTTAGGTACATTCATAAATTACTTATATTTTCAGAACAGATGAAGGAAATTTGCATTCACAAGCAGAGGTAATTATCTGCTGTGGAATGCACCGTTTCCATGTCATGCGAGGGATAATCACAGGAAGAGAACAAGGACATGCTGAGACGTGTTCACAGAGTGTCCACATCCTCTGCACACTCATCACTTTTCTGCTTGCCCTTCCACATTGAGTGACCACTCCTATTTAAATTTAAATTATATTTTATGTTCATTCTACGCAAATCATCCCAGAATCTAGTTATGATTTCATCGTGCATCCTCTAAACTCAAGTTCATCTCTTTTATACCCTCCATCTGTATTTCTATCTCATATTTCTGTCTGAAGAAGGGTCCCGACCCGAAACTTCACCCATCCCTTCTCTCCAGAGATGCTGCCTTTCCTGCTGACTTACTCCAGCATTTTGTGTTTAAGAAAGAACTGCAGATGCTGGAAAAATCCTGTGTGGAGTTTGTTCGTTCCCCACCACCTGTGTGGGTTTTCTCTGGGATCTCCGGACACAAAATAGACATAGAAACATAGAAAAATAGGTGCAGGAGTAGGCCATTCGGCCCTTCAAGCCTGCACCACCATTCAATGTGATCATGGCTGATCATCCAACTCAGTATCCCGTACCTGCCTTCTCTCCATACCCCCTGATCCCATTAGCCACAAGTGCCCTCTTAAATATAGCTAATGAACTGGCCTCAACTACCTTCTGTGGCAGAGAGTTCCAGAGACTCACCACCCTCTGTGTAAAGAATGTTTTCCTCATCTCGGTCCTAAAGGAATTCCCCCTTATCCTTAGACTGTGACCCCTTGTTCTGGACTCCCCCAACACCGGGAACAATCTTCCAGCATCTAGCTTGTCCAACCCCTTAAGAATTTTGTAAGTTTCTATAAGATCCCCCCTCAATCTTCTAAATTCCAGCGAGTATACTTAGGTACATTCATAAATTAGGTACAGCCGAGTCTATCCAGTCTTTCCTCATATGAAAGTCCTGACATCCCAGGAATCAGTCTGGTGAATCTTCTCTGTACCCCCTCTATGGCAAGAATGTCTTTCCTCAGATTTGGAGACCAAAACTGTACGCAATACTCCAGGTGTGGCCTCACCAAAACCCTGTACAACTGCAGTAGAACCTCCCTGCTCCTATACTCAAATCGAGATGCATTGCTGCATCTTATTAAAGTCACAGAGTGATACAGCGTGGAAACAGGCCCTTCTGCGCAACTTGCCCACAATGACCAACATGTCCCATCTACACCAGTCCCACCTGCATGCTTTTGGCCCATATCCCTCCAAACCTGTCCAACCACTGTCTAAATGTTTCTTTATTTTGTAATAGTACCTGCCTCATCTCCCTACCCCAGCAGCTTGTTCCATACCCCTCAGGTTCACATTCAATCTTCCCCCCCTATGTCCTCTGGTTCTCGATTCTGCTACTCGGGGAAAAAGACTGTGCATTTACCCGATCTATTCGTCTAATGATTTTATACACCTCTATCAGATCACCCCTTATCCTCCTGCGCTCCAAGAGATAGCAGAGATAAGGGGATAAGGGGAGAAGGCAGGATTGGGGATGATCAGCCATGATCACATTGAATGGCGGTGCTGGCTCGAAGGGCCTGCTGCTGTACCTATCGGCTATTGTCTATTGAATAAAGCCTTAGCCCGTGCAACCAGTGGATGTGTTATATCTAGACTTTCAGAAGGCTTTCGACAAGGTCCCGCATAAGAGATTAGCATACAAACTTAAAGCACACGGTATTGGGGGTTCAGTATTGATGTGGATAGAGAACTGGCTAGCAGACAGGAGGCAAAGGGTAGGAGTAAACGGGTCCTTTTCAGAATGGCAGGCAGTGACTAGTGGGGTGCCGCAAGGCTCAGTGCTGGGACCCCAGCTATTTACAATATATATTAATGATTTGGACGAGGGAATTCAATGCAACATCTCCAAATTTGCAGATGATACCAAGCTGGGGGGTATAGTTAGGTGTGAGGAGGATGCTTGGAGGCTGCAGGGTGATTTGGATAGGCTGAGTGAATGGGCAGATGCATGGCAGATGCAGTACAATGTGGATAAATGTGAGGTTATCCACTTTGGTGGCAAAAACATGAGGGTAGACTATTATCTGAATGGTGGCAGATTAGGTAAGGGGGAGATGCAACGAGACCTGGGTGTCATGGTACACCAGTCATTGAAAGTAGGCATGCAGGTGCAGCAGGCAGTGAAGAAAGCAAATGGTATGTTAGCATTCATAGCGAAAGGATTTGAGTATAGGAGCAGGGAGGTTCTACTGCAGTTGTACAGGGTTTTGGTGAGGCCACACCTGGAGTACTGCGTACAGTTTTGGTCTCCAAATCTGAGGAAAGACATCCTTGCCATAGAGGGGGTACAGAGAAGATTCACCAGACTGATTCCTGGGATGTCAGGACTTTCATATGAGGAAAGATTGGATAGACTCGGTTTGTACTCGATGGAATTTAGAAGATTGAGGGGGGATCTTATAGAAACCTACAAAATTCTTAAGGGGTTGGACAAGCTAGATGCTGGAAGATTGTTCCCGATGTTGGGGGAGTCCAGAACAAGGGGTCACAGTCTAAGGATAAGGGGGAATTCCTTTAGGACCGAAATGAGGAAAACATTCTTTACACAGAGAGTGGTGAGTCTCTGGAATTCTCTGCCACAGAAGGTAGTTGAGGCCAGTTCATTGGCTATATTTAAGAGGGCGTTAGATGTGGCACTTGTGGCTAAAGGGATCAGGGGGTATGGAGAGAAGGCAGGTACGGGATACTGAGTTGGATGATCAGCCATGATCACATTGAATGGCGGTGCAGGCTCGAAGGGCCGAATGGCCTACTCCTGCACCTATTTTCTATGTTTCTATGTAACCTCTCCCTGTAGCTCAGCCCTTCGAGACTTGGCACCATCCTGGTAAATCTTCTCTTTGTCTACTAAAAAAAACGCTGCTTGTAACTATTACTCCCAATCACTCTTTCATGAAAGACATGTATGTCATGACATAATAATATCCAGGTTGCAACCAAAATGGTACACCAGTTCCCACACAAGTTCATGCTGTGCACCTTCAAGGGTCTGTCCCACTTACGCAACCTTTACGGGCGACGGCCGGCACCCGTGATAGGTCGCCAAAATGTTCAACATGTTGAAAATTCTGTGGCAACCAGAAAGATGGTACGACTCTTTGGAGACCTCTCACAACCATAGGAGACCTCTCACGACCTATCACAGGTGCCGGCAGTCGCCTGTAAAGGTCGTGTAAGTGTGACAGGCCCTTAAGGCTTCAGGCAGCCCTTGTACAATTTTCTCTCAAACATTTAAATCAAAGCAGCTGGGTGGTCCAGTAGTTTCACATTGGTCATATATTCATATGGGCAAAAAAAGCACAAATTATTCCAGAGATCAGGCAGCAACTATTGAATGATTTATATATCAAAGTAAACATGGCCTTCTTTTGGAAGACTGTAGAATGACTATCTAAATATTTCGGAATATTTTCATTTAATTTGAAATTTCTAGAATTCAAAGTGTGTAGGATAGAACTAGTGCATGGGGATCGCTGGTCGGTGGGGAGCCGACTCCACCAGTAAGTGCCACCACCCGCTAATAGCACCCACCTCATACTGCTACACCTGCTCTTCTCCTGACCTCGGGTATCATATCCAATCACTACACCCCTCTGCTCCAGGTCCGAGAAGCACCTCTCGAGGTATTTTAATAAACCCTGCAAAAGGCAAAAATCAAATTAACTTCACGTTTATTGTGACAGGCACGAGTTATTGTCACAGGTACAGGCGTCACAGGTTATGGGGAGAAGGCAGGAGAATGGAGTCAGGAGGGAGAGATAGATCAGCCATGATTGAATGGCGGAGTAGACTCGATGGGCCTGATTCTACTCCTATCATGTGACATACCGTCTGACCCAAGAACCGCAGCAGCACAGTCACATCAAGGCATACGATGCACAAAATTACATAACTTACACAAATTTGTGAAAGACTGAAAAAAAGACATTGGTGCAAAAACATAATCAGAAAAAATAAGTCCCTAGCAGTGGAAGAGATGGCTGCAATGTTTTTTTATTTGGGTAGGATTCGGGATGTGAAGGTTAGTTCAAGAACCTTATGGTTGTAAGAAAGTCGCTGTTCCTGAACCTGATGGTGTGGGGCTTTAGGCTTCTGCACTGATGGGAGCAGTGAGAAGATGGCATGTAAATGCTTTTGATGCAGGGAAGGTGTCTGCCAGTGATGGACTGGGCCGAGTCCACCACCCTTTGCAGCCTCTTGTGTTCCCGTGCGGTGGAACCGTCGCATCAGGTGGTGATGCAACCAGTCAGGCTACTTTGAACAATGTATTTGTCAAAATGCCTTTGAGCATTTGGAGATATACTGAATCTCTTTCAACTTTAACTGGAGTAAAGGTGAGGGCAAGCCTCTATTAAAATTACAATTAAAAGAAATTTCAACAGGTAACAAGGTGGATAAAACTAATGAGCGTAGATTTAGAGTGAGGCACAAGATTTTTTGAGAGGATCAGAAGAGGCCCGCTATTCACCCAGAGAGTGCGGCACAGTGGCACTGCTTGTGGAGCTGTGGCCTCACAGTGCAAAGCGCCCGTGGTCCATTAGACAATAGACAATAGGTGCAGGAGTAGGCCATTCGAGCCAGCACTGCCATTCAATGTGATCATGGCTGATCATCCACAATCAGTTACCTGTTCCTGCCTTCTCCCCATATTCACTTTCTTTAAGAACTCTATCCAACCCTCTCTTGAAAGAATCCAGAGAATTGGCCTCCACTGCCTTCTGAGGCAGAGGATTCCACAGATTCAAAACTCTCTGTGTGAAAATGTGTTTCCTCATCTCCATTCTAGAGAGCTAGATTGGGCTCTTAAAGATAGCGGAGTCAGTGGATTTGGGGAGAAGGCAGGAATGGGGTACTGCACTTATCCTTTCCACTCGTCACTTTAATTTCATGTCAAAGTCAAAGTCAATTTTATTCGTCACATGCACCCGAAGGTGCAGTGAAATGTTTACCCCTTGTTCTTAAACTGCGGCCCCTGGTTCACGAAATGAAATGTTTCATGTATCTTGTGTTTCTATCACTGTTGGCAGATCAATTTCCCTCCTGGGATAAATAAAGTTCTATTGTTTCGTATCGTACATTATTGCGAGGAATGGGAAAAGGGAGATAAGAAAAGGCTTTATCTTTGCCATGGCAAGAATGAGCTGTATTGATAGTCTCCCGCATTAATGATAATCTGCTTTCCTCACTATTTCATACACGGGAGGTTTTACAATGCAGACTCCCCCTGGGGGAGGAGGTATCGCATGATTTCCTTTGTTTGCGATTTGTAAAGGGCCTGTCCTACCAGCATCCGACTCCATGCGATGAGTGCGATCAAACTAGAAGCGGGGGCCGCGCGGAGGTCGGGTGATCCCTTGTACAGGGCCGTTCCCACCAGCATGCGCCAAGCGCGACCAAACCGGCAGCGAGGGCCACGCGGAGGTCGGGTGAGTGGCGCAACGCGGCGCAAAGTGAGGCGAACTTGGAGCGAAGTCTTAAGGTAAGTTCGCCAGGACAGAGAGGGGCACACAGGCACACACACAGAGGGCTACGGAGCCACACACATAGAGGGTCACGGAGGCACCTACAGATGGGGTCACGGAGGCACGATGTCGAGGCGGTGTGTAATGCGTCGAGGCGACTGCGAGCCGACAAGCCGTTGCCGTGCGGAATTTTTGAACATAGTCACTTTTTCGGAGCCCCGCGCGATGTCGGGACGATCTCCGCACAATTCCGCACGGCTCCGGCGATCGAAGTGGGACCAGCCCCGCGACGCCGGACGGCTCAAGCGACCACATTAGGTCGCGCTCATTGCATAGAGTTGCATGCTTGTAGGACAGGCCACTAAAGCCTCAAGAGCTTCAACTGCCCCGACATGGGCACTTCGACCACCCCGATCGTGGAAGCTACGATCGATTGCCCCGACGCGGGAGCTTCAATCGCCCCGACTGCGGGAGAATAAAGAGGATTGGACTTTATTGGCTTTCATCACAGTGAGGAACGTGGGGAGTCCGCTGTGGTGGATGTTTATGTTAACTTTTATATGGTTGTGTTTATTGTTGCCTTTTTTTAGCATGGCTGTAATTCGAATTTCACTGTACCTTAATTGGTACACGTGACAATAAACTGACCGTGAAACCTTAATTAAGCAAATCCACAATTTAACTAGAAACAATTTTAAAGTAGTACGCAAGATTTGGACCCTTCTCACCTTAGTCAAGAGTGAAAAGTGTTTAGTTTTCATATGTACCCAAATGGAACAATGCAGTAGCATAACAGGTCTGTAAACACAGTGCCCCATAGATAATTATAAAAAAATAAATAGTGCAACAAATAAAAAATATTCATGCAAAACAAAACAGGACGGCACGGTGGTGCAACGGTAGAGTTGCTGCCATACAGGCCCGGCTTCAATCCTGACTACGGGTGCTGTCGGTATGGAGTTTGTAAGTTATCCCTGTGACCTGCATGGGTTTTCTCCAATTGTTAAAGAAGGAACTGCAGATGCTGGAGAATCGAGGGTTACACAAAAAGCTGGAGAAACTCAGCGGGTGCAGCAGCATCTAAGGAGCGAAGGAGATAGGCGACGTTTCGGGTCTGAAGAAGGGTCTCGACCCGAAACGTCGCCTATCTCCTTCGCTCCTTAGATGCTGCTGCACCCGCTGAGTTTCTCCAGCTTTTTGTGTAACCCTGGGTTTTCTCCAAGATCTTTCCAGATTAGGCAAAAGGGAAGTGCAACGAGACCTGGGGGTCCTTGTACACCAGTCACTGAAAGTAAGCATGCAGGTACAGCAGGCAGTGAAGAAAGTGGAGAGGGAGACATGAGATATAGAAGTTGCATGGAACAATGCCAAATGCAAATTACAGGAACAGCCATTTCGCTTGGGCAGCGTACAACCCAGCGGTTTGAATGGTGATTTCACTAACCTCAAGTAAATGTTCATTCCCTCTCTCTCCAGCCCTCCCCCACCCTAGTCTCCATACTAGTTTCATCATCATTCCGTTGAGTTTCACTTTCTGCATAACATGTTATCACCCTCCCCACAGCCAACAACGGATCATTGTGGCTCCACCGTTCCTTAATCATTGTTGCTTTTTTGCATACGTTTCATTCATTTGTTCTATATACATTCTAAACCTCCCGTTTCCCTCTCCACTGGCACCTCAGTCTGAAAAATGTCTCGACCCGAAACGTCACCCATTCCTTCTCTCCAGAGATACTGCCTGACCCGCTGAGTTACTCCAGTCTTTCATTCTTTCAGAGCCACTGAGTTACTCCAGACTTTCAGAACAGACAGCCAACAATGTCATCTCAGGGTTCCTGCTCTACCACCCACCAAATGGAGCTCAGGGCCTGGCAGACATTGACACAGAGACAACAACCTGGCTGCTCAACACCCGGCTTGAGATCTAACTATTCAATAGACAATAGGTGCAGGAGTAGGCCATTTGGCCCTTCGAGCCAGCACCGCCATTCAATGTGATCATGGCTGATCATCCCCAATCAGTACCCCATTCCTGCCTTCTCCCCATTTCCCCTGACTGGGGATATGTCTCCCCAACACCCTATTCTTAAGAGCCCTATCTAGCTCTCTCTTGAAAGCATCCAGAGAACCTGCCTCCTCCGCCGTCTGAGACAGAGAATTCCACAGATTCACCATTTTCTGTGAGAAAAAGTGTTTCCTCGTCTCTGTTTTAAATGGCTTACCCCTTATTCTTAAACTGTGGCCCCTTGTTCTAGACTCCCCCAACATCGGGAACAGGTTTCATGCCTCTAGCGTGTCCAAGCCCTAAACAATCTTATATGTTTCAATCAGATGCCCTCTCATCCTTCTAAACTCCAGAGTGTACAAGCCCAGCCGCTCCATTCTCTCAGCATATGACAGTCCCGCCATCCCGGGAATTAACCTTTTGAACCTACGTTGCACTCCCTCAATAGCAAGAATGTCCTTCCTCAAATTAGGGGACCAATTATTCCTTTGGTTTATGTTTCATTTGCAAGAAGAGGAGAAGACTCCAGTCTTTTGTGCCTGTAACCAATTGTTCATACTCTCCCTAGCATTGCACGGATTTACAAAACAAAACCAGTCAAGCGTTTGGACGGGTCACCTGAGTGGACTGTATGATGGTCAAGTCGTTAACGCAGGAGAAGCCTGCACCCATGGAGGATCGCAGCCCCGCCGTGCCAAACGTCATTCTGCAACACAGGCGATCACGCAGTTCCTTCTTCTTTCCATCGTGACGGAGCTTCTCAATCTCAGCTTTAGTCTTGGGATTCTGTGAACAGTGAAATAATAAATACAAGCAATGGAACATACTGTAGCAAAATCCCTTCCTCTGCCAATCTTACAGCAATCGATAAACAATACGATGCGGTAAGACAGAACGATTAAGAAGGAATTGCAGATGCTGGAAAAATCAAAGGTAGACAAAAATGCTGGAGAAACTCAGAGACCCTTCTTCAGACCCGAAACGTCACCTATTCCCTTCGCTCCATAGATGCTGCCTCACCCGCTGAGTTTCTCCAGCGTTTTTGTCTACCTTCGATACAATAGAACTTTATTTATCCCAGGAGGGAACACAACAAGATACATGAAATTAAAGTGACGAGTGGAAAGTTGAGGATTGGGGATGTGCAATGGTTGGGGGGGGAGGGAGAGGGAATCAGTCTACCCCACGACAGAAGCGGGAGTCGTTGCTTTGTCTGAGCATCAGGTTAGATCAGTAGGGTTAGGGTTAGATTAGGGTTTGATTAGTATGGACACCAGGGGTTATGGGGAGAAGGCAGGAGAATGGGGTTATGAGGGAAAGATAGGTCTGCCATGATTGAATGGCGGAGTAGACTTGATGGGCCGACTGCCATAATTCTGCTCCTATCACATAAGAACTTATGGGCACTATATTCTACATCATTGACCAGGGTAGGACAATCTTTGATTACGTTGGCTGCTTTCCCGAAGCAGTGTGAAGTGTAGATGGAGTCGATGGTGGGGAATCTGGTCTATGTGATGAACTGGGCTACATCCACAACAATCTTGGGCAGTGTTGTTCTTAAACCAAGCTGTGAGGATGCTTTGTATAGGGCTACAGGAGGCCATTCGGCCCGTCTAGTTTAGTTTTTTTTTAGTTTAGTTTACAGATACAGTGCGGAATCTTCGGCCCACCGAGTTCGCGCTGACCACACATTAACACTATTTACACTTATACCGAGTATGCAAACCCAAGCCAATTAACCTACCAACCAGTACGTCTTTAGAGTGTGGGAGGAAACCGAAGATCTCAGAAAAAACCCACGCGGTCACAGAGAGAACGTACAAACTCCGTCCAGACAGCACCCGTAGTCGGGATCGAACCCACGTCTCTGGCACTGCAAGCGCTGTAAGGCGGCAACTCTACCGCTGTGCCACCGTGCCACCCTTGCTGTCCTGGAGTTCCCCTCAGTTACACTTCGCTCCCCTGCTCCTTTCTCCCCACTTAGTTTTGCTTATTATTGTCTTGTGAGTTTAATTTGGTTCAAGTATTATAAATTCACTTATGCCCTTCAACAAATGTATGGGCAAAGATAGCTGGACAGAAACTAAACAGGAAACAGTACACTCCCAGATCAGGAAATGGCTCAGAGCTTTACTACCAGCACATAAAATACTTCTGCAAAAAATTGGCCTGTACATATTCAACTAAATTCGTACATAGAAATGAAAGCCAATGTATCGGCACACCTCAATCCACAGTGCCAGGTAATGTGCTTCCAATAAATATACTGTAGCTGATAAAAGCATCAATTCACTCTGCCTGCTGCTACCAAAGGCACAGACAGAAGCGCTCGGGAATTACATGATCAGAGAAACGCCTACATGGGCTCCAGAATATCAGTCCATGCTTTAGGTAGCCAGAGATCAGAGCGGCCTTTATAAAAGTTCACTTTAATAAAACATGCCACCTCAACATGCTAGATTTTAAATGTCACACAAGAATAGTGCAGCTGAGCAAACAAGAGAACAAAGCCGTAAATTCCTTCCCAGTAATGGGAGGCCCATCTTAACCTCAATTCTGCTCCTGGGGCCATTTTACAATGGGCGGAACAGTGGCAAAGTTCGATCCTGACCACGGGTGCTGTCTGTAAAGAATTTGTACGTTCTCCCTGTAACCGCTTGGGGTTTCTCCGGTTTCCTCCAACACTCCAAAGATGTGCAGTTTTGGCTATTGTCAATTGTCCCCAGTGTGTGTAGGATAGTGGTAGTGTACCACGACCGCTGGTCGGCACAAACTCGGTAGGCTGAAGGGCCTGTTTACCCGCTGTATATCTAAACTAAACCACTAATCATGTGTAAGAAGGAACTGCAGATGCTGGTTTAAAACGAAGACAGACACAAAAAGGATTTGAGTACAAGAGCAGGGAGGTTCTACTGCAGTTGTAGAGGGTCTTGGTGAGGCCACACCTGGAGTATTGCATACAGTTTTGGTCTCCTAATGTGAGGAAAGACATTCTTGCCATAGAGGGTGTACAGAGAAGGTTCACCAGACTGATTCCTGGGATGGCAGGACTTCCATATGAAGAAAGACTGGATAGACTCGGCTTGTACTCGCTGGAATTTAGGAGATTGAGGGGGGATCTTATAGAGACTTACAAAATTATTAAGGGGTTGGACAGGCTAGATACAGGAAGATTGTTCCCGATGTTGGGGAACTCCATAACAAGGGGTCACAGTTTAAGGATAAGGGGGAAGTCTTTTAGGACCGAGATGAGAAGATGATTTTTCACACAGAGAGTGGTGAGTCTGTGGAATTCTCTGCCACAGAAGGAAGTTGAGGCCAATTCATTGGCTATAGTTAAGAGGGAGTTAGATGTGGCCCTTGTGGCTAAAGGGATCACGGGGTATGGAGAGCAAACAGGCAGGTACAGGATACTGATTTGGATGATCAGCTATGATCATATTGAATGGCGGTGCAGGCTCGAAGGGCCGAATGGCCTACTCCTGCACCTATTTTCTATGATTCTATGAAAAAGGTGGGGTAACTCAGCGGGACAGGCAGCATCTCTGGAGAGAAGGAATGGGAGACTCTTCTTCAGAGATGCTGCCCGTCCTGCTGAGCTACTCCAGCTTTTTGTGTCTATCTAAAAAACAAATCACTTCCAGATCTACTTGGCTGGACAGTGAAGAAAAGCGATGAGTTGGTCCCCTTTTATAGTATGTCAGCGATTTCACAGGATGTTGATAGTTTGCATGTATTTATCAAGATGGCAAAGCCAGCGGGGTTATTCAGGGACAATTCCAGACCAAGCTCGAGTTCCTGACTAACCACACAGACACCTGTCGATAAGCGAGTTTAGTATTCCAATTGCCCATGCCCAGGTCAAAGGTCACTATGCATAAACAGCAGTGGAGCAGTGAACCATCATTCCTTCTGTTTTTTCCGGCTTTGATTCTTCGAGGTAAGAAAATATTGCTTTCAAACTATGAAATAGTTGTATTTATTGTTCCTTTGATAAAAGCTAAGTATGTTGTCGTTTTTATTGCTTTATTATGCTTTGGTGATTAAGCAAGATCGTGCTTGTCCGTGGTCAGTGTCGGGCCTGGGTCTGTTGAGTTGCTGTTAACTGTTGCCTTATTAAGGCAAGGCTTGCACGTTATAACTAGCCACAAGGAAAGGTTGGGCAGCATCTATCGCTGGCAACAACACATCCCCCCAATACTCCTCCACACCAAGGCGCCTGAGGAAAGTACCCTCTCCTATCATACGGAGCGTACAAACCTTGAAAGCACGTAATCCACTAGATGAAAGAATAGCTTCTTCCCCGCTGTTAACAGATGCTTAAAAGGACCTCATAAACTAAGGATGAAATCCTGAACTTCCAATCTTCCTTGTTATGTCCTCATGAATGGTCTGATTTGCCCGACAGCAGCAAAAAGTTTCCCCACTGTTTCTTCGATAGACACAAAAGTGCTGGAGAAACTCAGCGGGTGAGGCAGCATCTATGGAGCGAAGGAATAGGTGACGTTTCGGGTTGTGAAATGTTCAAAATGGCGACACTGATATGACGCCGGCAGTCGCCGAAAAAAATTGCCAAGTGGGACAGACCCTGAAGATACAGAGTGCAAAATATAACCTCAGCATGGTAGCACATCAGCTCCTTGAATTAGATTCTCATTGGTTCAACCGAAAGATGATCATTCTTTAAGAACTGGTGTGAGATGTATGTACACAGTTTTCCCTGTCTATGCGACATGGATACAGCAAAGGAACACCAGGTTTGTTGAGTTTTGCTTGTTGAGTTTATCGGTGGTGGAGAACTCGCCTGGAGAAGGGGCAATCATTTCAGGCTAGAATTTGTAAACTGATTCGTGGCCTTCTTGTTACACACACCACCATGCTGCCAGCTGCCTCACACAGCGTTACATAAATTGTTGATGACAATGATTGTTGATATAAATTATAAATGGCATGGTTCTGGAGAATGCTATTCAACAGGAAGAGGGAGCGGCACAATTACATAGCTTCCCAAAAGTGGTTACACCGCGAGATAAAGATGCAAAGGGCATGACATGTCCGCCTTCACCAATGGGGCACCGTGTACAGCATTTGGGATGTCATGTTACTGGTGTACAAGACGTTGGTGAAACCGCACTGGAATATAGTGTGCAGTTCCACTTGCCATAACATAGGGGAAACTGTGATTTGGCTAGAGAGGGAACATAAAAGATTCAAGAGAATGAGAGAGGGATTGGAGGGCTTGATTCATTGGAGGGACTCACTGGGTAGGACAGGTTTAGAGAGACATGGGCCAAACGCAGACAGGTTGGAGTGCAGCTGGGACATGTTGGCCGGTGTGGGCAAGTTGGGCTTGTTTCCACGCTGTATCACTCTGTGACTATGACTGGAACAGCTGGGGCTGTTTTCTCTGGAGCGAGGGAGACAGAGAGGGTGATCTTATACAGGTTTATAGACTCAAGAGGGACATAGATAAGGTAAAACACAAGTCAAAATTTCAAAACTGCTCTCCATTTCATTTCTCACAATGACGACAACAGCCAATATTTTCTCTGTCGTTACAACTGCAAGATCTAGGCTGTTATATTGTGTAGCACCTGGGTTTCCATAACCTTGTTTCCACTAGTAGGAGAGTTTAGGACTAGAGGCCATAGCCTCATAATTAAAAAAAAGTTTTTTTAGGAAGATGAGAAAAAAAATTATTTAGTCAGAGGGTGGTGACTCTGTGGAATTCTTTGCCACAGAAGGCCGTGGAGGCCAAGTCAGTGGATATTTTAAAGGCAGAGATAGATAGATTCTTGATCAGTACGGGTGTCAGAGGTATGAGAAGGCAGGAGAATGGGGTTAGGAGGGAGATAGATCAGCCATGATTGAATGACGGAGTAGATTTGATGGGCTGAATAGCCTAATTCTGCTCTTATTACATGACTTTATGAATTTCACAAGCTGAGTATTGCGCTCCCCAGTGCAAAGACATGGCTCTATTCTTTGAAAGGGATCACCAATCTTCATTAAAAGTAGTAAACTAAGCTACTTTTTTTTATTGTTTATTCAACTGGTTATTTAATAGCAGTATTAGGTTTTAAGCTAATATTAATGTTAATATTTTTAATTCAAATTCAATTGTTCTTCAATATTACTGATTATAACACCCATTTAAAAGCATGAAAGGTAGACACAAAATGCTGGAGTAACTCAGCGGGTGAGGCAGCATCTCTGGAGAGAAGGAATGGGCAACGTTTCGGATCAAGACCCTTCTTCAGACATTTAAAAGCATGAAATCAGCTACCATAAGTGTCGGAGACTGTCAGAAAGAGGAAGTGCAGATGCTGCTTTATGAAAAAGACACAAAATGCTGGAGTAACTCAGCAAGTCATGCAGCATCTCTGGAGAAGCTGGATAGGTGACATTTTGAGCTGGGACCCTTCGCATAAACCTGCTTTGATTCAGTTACAAGTCCACACTCTCTGAGCTTTGTAGTAATTAAGATGACTCCACCCCACATATTAATGAACCCAGATCACTATTCCATACCAATGTGTAAAATAAAATCAATTAATATTCTGCTACTTCAAGTATAAAAGCCTAGATGATGTTATTGGAAGTCCACCGCAATGTAATTAATCTTTGAGACAGTTATTTCCCACTATACCACCATCCGCACTTATCATGTAACATCAAGGTGCAAATGTCCAGAGACCTGGTCGACACACGCACAGAGTCATACAGCTTTACAGCACGGAAGGAAGCTCTTCGGCCCACCTTGTCCATGCTGACCAGGTTGGCATATTGCCTTTGAAACTCACGGCCATGGCAGCAGACTGCGAGGTCGTTGGGACAGAATGAGGTTCAAAAGGCTCATGAAGCTATTATGGGAGTAAGTACGGATGTTGGTGCAAGGGGAAATAACTACCTCAAAGATTAATTACATTGTGAAAGAATTCCAATAACATCATCTAGGCTTTTATGCTGGAAATAGCAGAACATTCATTGATTTTTTTGTTTACACATTGGTGTAATAATGGTCTGGGAATGTCATTAATATGCGGGATAGTCATCGTCATTTCTAAAAAGCTCAGATTTTGAGAAGATCTTGTAATTGAAACAAAGCAGCTTTATGTGAAGGGTCCCAGCCCAAAACATCACCTACACTGGTTCCCCGCGGATGCTGCATGACCCGCTGAGTTACACCAGCACGCCGTCTCTTTTTTTGCAAACTAGCATCTGCAGTTCCGCGTTTCTACATGTTTATGCAGTTAACACACCATCTTCGTCATTCATCATCCTTTGATACACTGCCTCTTGAACAAGAATCACTTTATTTCTAATTTGTTTTCATGGCATCATCGCCTCCTCCTCTCTTTAACCTACTTGAACTCATATAAAAACAGACTCTAAAAGTTTCTTTACATATGTAAAGATTAGTGAAGCCAAATGTATGTCCCTGTCCCACTGTACGATGTAATTCAAGAGTTCTCCCGAGTTTCCCCTAATTCGAACTCGGAGAATTATGGTAATAGCCGCTCGTAGGTACTCGGGGCTCTCATGGACATTTTTCGACATGTTGAAAAAAACTTCACGAGGTTACCGCGTTTCCTGAACACCTGCCGTTAGCGGTGTGAGCCGCTAAGAGACATCCCGAGCTCCAACGTACCTGCTACGTACTTACCACGAGTTTGATTTTTTTTTTTAAACTCGGGTGAGCTCTTGGGTAAACTCGTATAGTGGGACAGGCCCTTAACAATCAGAGACAGATGAATTTATAATGGGAAACAAAGAAATGGCAGATAGAATTAAACGAGTTATTTGGTTCATTGAGGAAGACACAAACAATCTCCCAGAAATACTAAGGGACTGAGGATCTAGTGGGAGGGAGGAACTGAAGGGAATTCACTGTAGTCAGGAAATGGTGTTAGGTAAACTATTGGGACTGAAGACAGATAAATCCGCAGGGCCTAATGGTCTGCATCCCAGAAAACTCAAGGAGGTGGTTGTAGAAATTGTGCATGCATTGGTGATCATTTTCCAATGTTCTCTCAACTCTGGATCAATTCTTGTGGACTGGAGGGTAGACAATGTAACTCCACTTTTTAAGAAAGGAGACAGAAAACATAGAAACATAGAAAATAGTTCCAGGAGGAGGCCATTCAGCCCTTCAAACCAACACTACCATTCATTGTGATCATGGCCTGCCTTCTCCCCATAACCCTTAATTCCACTAGACCCTTAGAACTAACTCTCTTTTAAATTCATCAAGTGAATGACCTCCACTGCCTTCTGTGGCAGAGTATTCCACAAATTCACAACTCTCTGGGTGAATCTTTTTTTCTCATCTCAGTTTTTAAATAGACTGTGGCCGCTGGTTCTGGTCTACCCCAGCATTGGGAACATTTCTCCTGCATCCAGCTTGTCCAGTCCTTTTATGATTTTATATGTTTCTATAATATTCCCTCTCATCCTTCTAAATTCCAGTGAATACAAGCCCAATCTTTCCTCATATGACCGTCCCGCCATCCCGGGGATTAACCTCGTGAACTTACACTGCACTTCCTCAATAACAAGGATTTCATCCCTCAAATTAGGAGACCAAAACTGCACACAATACTCCAGATGTGCTTTCACCAGGGCTCAGTACAACTGCAGAAGGACCTCTTTACTCCTATACTCAAATCCTCTCGTTATGAAGGACAACATGCCATTAGCTTTCTTCACTGCCTGCTGTATCTGCATGTTTACTTTCAGTGACTGGTGTACAAGGACACCCAGGTCTTGTTGCACTTTCCTTTTTCCTAATCTGACACCATTGAGATGATTAGCCAGAGGTTCACTTGCATCTCCTCCAGCCTCATCTACTGTATCCGCCGTTCCAGGTGTCAACTTCCCTACATCGGCGAGGCCAAGCGCAGGCTCGGTAATCATTTCACTGAACAGCTCCGCTCAGTCCGTCTTAACCAACCTGATCTCCCGGTGGCTCAGCACTTCAACATCCCCTCCAATTCCCAATCTGACCTTTCTGTCCTGGGCCTCCTCCATTGTCAGAGTGAGGACCAGCACAAATTGGAGGAACAGCACCTCATATTTTACTTGGGTAGTTTACACCCCAGTGGTATGAACATTGACTTCTCTAACTTCTTTCCCTTGCTTTCCCTCTCCATCCCCTTCCCAGTTCTCCCACTCGTACTGTCTCCGCCTACATTCCATCTTTATCCCGCCCCCTCCCCTGACATCAGTTATGAAGGAACAACACCTCATTTTTTCATCTGGATGTGTTACAGCCTGCATTTCAGTCAGCTCTGTGGAGAATGAGCAACAACGTGTAGGGTTAGGATCAAAATGCAAAAACAGTGCCCTATCTTTAGTATGCAATTAGTATGCAGACTTGAGATTAGTATGCAAACTTAAAGCACACGGTACTGGGGGTTCAGTATTGATGTGGATAAAGAAATGGCTGGCAGACAGGAAGCAAAGAGTAGGAGTAAACGGGTCCTTTTCAGAATGGCAGGCAGTGACTAGTGGGGCAGTGACTAGCTCGGTGCTGGGGCCCCAGCTATTTACAATATATATTAATGATTTGGACGAGGGAATTGAATGCAACATCTCCACGTTTGCGGATGACACGAAGCTGGGGGGCAGTGTTAGCTGTGAGGAGGATGCTAGGAGGCTGCAAGGTGACTTGGATAGGTTGGGTGAGTGGGCAAATGCATGGCAGATGCAGTATAATGTGGATAAATGTGAGGTTATCCACTTTGGTGGAAAAAACAGCTTCTTCCCCACAGCCATCAGGCTATTAAACACGACAACAAATAAGCTCTGAACTACAATAGACCATTATTATTAGTGCACCATAATTGTTTGTTAATTGAGTATGTGTATACATACACATACTGACCTTTTTTTTTCTCCCATTATGTACTATGTTTACATATTTTGTTGTGCTGCAGCAAGAATTTAATTGTTCTATCTGGGACATATAGCTCTAAGGGCTGGCTCGAAGGGCCGAATGGCCTCCTCCTACACCTATGACAATAAAACACTCTTGCTGGTTACCTTGCCACTGCTATTAAATTCACACACAATTTGGACAGTCATTTGCTACAGATTAGTATTGGTAGGCATCTGTCCTTTTACACTGTTATTGTTTATTTGTTTTTTGTGTGTACGTGTACATGTGCGAGTGTACGTGTGATATTTATAAAAATAAAAGCGGGTCAGCCAACATCTCTGTAGAAAAGGAATAGGTGATGTATACCGGATACATCACCTATTCCTTCTCTCTAGACATGCTGTCTGTCCCACTGAGTTACTCCAGCTTTCAGTGTCTATCTTCAGTTCAAACCAGCATTTGCAGTTCCTTCCTAAATCTCTCTCACACACACACACACACATATCTATATAATTAAAAGTGTCATCTTGACCACTTCCTGTTTGCTCTGTGCTTTGATTTTAGAACAAACGCTACCACATATGGCTGTGACTTTTCAGCCATCTTACTCAGAGTCCTCCTCCGCTGCGCAGGTCCCGAGGATTTTTCTCATAGATGAAAAATAAAAGACTTATTAGTGTTTAAAAAATCTTGAGATTCTTGCTCCTGTCAATCACCGCCAAGAAGGCCACGCCACTTCCAGCGGGAGGGGGGAGGGTCTATAAAACCCGGAAGTGTGGGCGTGGCTCAGTCTGTTTGCAAGATGGCAAAGGACAAAGGACATTTATTGTCACATACCCCAATTGGTGATGTGAAATTTGACTTGCCATGCAGCACACAGATAAAGATAAGACAACACTAAAGAATTAACAATGAACATAAAAACATCCCTCCACAATGGTTCCCACTGTGGAGGAAGGCACAAATTCCAGTCCCATCCCCATGTCCACCCATAGTCGGGCCTATTGAGGCCTCCGCAGTCGGCGCTACGGCGGCCTGATGTTTTAGGCCTTCTCGCCGGGTGATGGTGCTCCGGCGTCGGGAGAATCCTCACAGCGGCTTGGGACACCTGAAACGGCCGCTTCCTTACTGGAGTCCATGGCTTCCAAAGCCGACAAGGCCGCGCCGGATGGAGTTCCACAACTGGTGATCTCGCCGAGAGATCCCAGGCTCCCGATGTTAAAGTTCAGCGCCGCCGCCCGCGGCTGGCCGCTCCACAGTCCCATAGCTCCGCGAGGTTCACCGACCTGCGGTCTCAGCTCCAGCGCGGCGACCCAGGCAAGGTAACGCCCGCTCCGCTCAGCAATGGTGCTCCAGCGCTGCGCCGCCTCCGAAGCCGAGGTTCTGGGCGGTCCCCTCAGGAAACACCGCTCCAGGCCCGCTGGTTGGCCGCGAGGATGGGTCGAAGTTGCAGCCCAGAGAAAAGCTGCCTCTCCGACCAGGTAGGGACCACGAAAAGCAGTTTCCCCCTCCCCCCCCCCCCCCACATAAAAAAGAATAGACTCCAAAACAAAACACTAAAACTCACTAAAATTAAAAGAAAAAAGTTAAAAGACAGACAGCTGCAGGCTGGGCAGCCATACCAACTGGACGGCGCCCCCTAGGACTTGCGAGGGAGAGGTCACGACTCTCTGTCTGAGCTGGGAAACTACAGAACACTGTGAGTGTGCAATGTACTTGAATAAATGATTTGTTAGCCCTTAATGAAAATGAAATTAGTTGTTTGGCCTGCCCTGTGCTTGAAAGTGCAAAGTCAATGGAAATGAAGTGAAAATGCAATCAGCTGTTTGGCTTGGGCATGCCCTGTGCCTGAAACTTCAATGCAATTGGAAATGAAATGAAATGAGTTGTTTGGCCTGCCTGAAACCACTAATATCGGCCCACAAGGCCCCTTTTAGCCGAGAAACCAGTCCCATTTGTCCAAAATGCCCGTATTAGCCCAGGAGGAGCATTTTGGCCCAAAAGTCAAGTCAAGTTTATTCGTCACATACACATACGGGATGTGCAGTGAAATGAAAAGTGGCAGTGCCTGCGGACTTTGTGCAAAAAACAAACAAACAAACAACGTACTACAAACAGAATCACATGTTCTTTTCCATAATAAAATATTGTGGGCGGTATTGTGGTACAGTAACTGTAGTAGAGTTAGTCCCTGGTGAGATAGGAGTTTACAGTCCGAATGGCCTCTGGGAAGAAACTACTTCTCATCCTCTCCGTTCTCACAGCATGGCAACGGAGGTGTTTGCCTGGCCGTAGCAGCTGGAACAGTCCGTTGCAGGGGTGGAAGGGGTCTCCCATTATCTTATTGGCTCTGGAGTTGCACCTTCTGATGTATAGTTCCTGCAGAGGGGCGAGAGAAGTCCCCATAGTGCGTTCGCCTGAACGCACTACTCTCTGCAGAGCCTTCTTGTCCTGGGCAGAGCAATTCCCAAACCAGATTGTAATGTTTCCGGACAAGATGCTTTCCACAGCTGCAGAGTAGAAGCACTGGAGGATCCTCTGAGACACTCTGAATCTCTTCAATTTCCTGAGGTGGTAAAGGCGCTGCCTTGCCTTACTTACCAGTGCTGCAGCGTGCGATGTCCATGTCAGATCCTCAGAGATGTGGACTCCCAGGTATTTAAAACAGCTCACCCTATCCACAGTATCCCCATTTATCCTCAATGGTGTGTACAAAAGGCCCGTGCCAGGCCAGGAAAAGTACAGAAAAAGTGCCTTTCACTGAGCTTTATTTTAAACAGCACCTGCGGCCCATCAGGCCTGTACTAGCCCAGGAGTCCCTTCGACCCATCAGTAAGTATTCCCCCTGCAAGTATTAAACCTCACACCAGTATTTTTCTCCCTCCCTTCATTGGCTCCCTGTGGGATCCAGGCCAGGATAGACTTTCCTCCTTCATTGCTGTGATCTGCAGAAAAATATGAAAAATGTCTAAAATTGATTCTCCACCCTCTGCCCCTTCTCCCTCACAGTCTCTCGCCTGTTTTGGGCAGAATTTCTGGCAGGTTTTGGGCTGCCAGCCCACCAGGCCTGAGTGACTGAGCTGCCAGCCCAGTCGGGTTGAGGCCCTTCTTCAAACAGTCAGATGACAGAATATGTAAACATGGAATATGTAAACCGTCAGTCTGAAGAAGGGTCTCGACACGAAACATCACCCATCCCTTATTTACATATTCTGTTTTGCAGATGCAAGTAAAAATGTCATCGTTCTATCTGGGACATAGGATAAAAAACTCTTGATTCTTGACTAAAAGACAGCCTATTCATGGATGAAAATATAAACAATATCGCTGGAATAATTTCAAACTGCGATAAGCATTAATAATTAAAGAACCAGCAAACTCATTCTTTAGCATCCTTTTGTTTTAAAAAAAAAGTTAATTTCTGCGACAATAGATGATGGATTTATGCACAGTAACCACACAGACGATGATCTTGAATAACATTTGCTTTAAAAGGCAATGGTTCTTGTGACTGAAGTGCAAAGATGAGTTCTGACTGCACTGAACTGTCCACAGTATATTTGACCAGGCAGACATCGGCCTCAGAATCAGTCAATGCGCAACGAGGAAGAAAATATAAATCGATCAAAATTAAAATCTTCTTCAGATCTGCTTTTAATTGAAAAACATTGTTTTTCTTCCAGGGATTTTTAAAGTTTCTTCAACTCTGGATTTGCACAGTGTAACGAGCCAGTTGGTATTCAATTAACTGACTGACGAGCAGTAAATTAAAATTCCCAGACATCGCTTGCATATTGAACAGTGCAGCCAGATGGTTCTGTGTTGCCTGTAAATTCCTCCATTGTCAAATGACGACTCACGGCATTTTGAGTTCCCAGTGCTAATGGAAGCTCAATAATAGAGCAAAACAATTAATCTACTCCCACAATTGAAACTGCGAATGATAGCAAGCTATTCTTTCATGGGAGAAATTACAGGAAAGAATAGTATCCACCTTAATGTGGTACACATTAAGGGGGATACTATTCCCCCTTAAAAAAGATGTTGTGGTACACATTGGTACCAATGACATAGGCAGAAAAAGAGAAGAGGTCCTGAAAGGCGAATTTAGGGAGTTGGGGGGAAAGTTAAGGAGAAGGGCCAAAAGAGTAACAATTTCAGGATTACTGCCTGTGCCACGTGACAGTGAGAGTAGGAATGAAATGAGGTGGAGGATAAATGCGTGGCTGAAGGACTGGTGCAGTGGGCAGGGATTCAAGTTTCTTGATCACTGGGACCTCTATTGGGGAAGGCATGATCTGTACAAAAAGGACGGGTTGCACTTGAACCCGAGGGGAACCAATATCCTGGCGGGGAGATTTGCAAAGGAGACTTTAAACTAGAAAGGCTGGGGGGAGGGACTCGGGTAGAGGGGGCTAGGGGACAGGGTGAGGGGCAAGAGGCAGAGAAGGGAAGCACTCGGACCCAAAATGTAGGTGAGAAAGAGGAAAAAGATAATAAACAGAGAATAAGGGATGGTGGGTTTCTAAAATGTGTATATTTTATTACTAGGAGCATTGATTCATGATTCCTGGGATGTCAGGACTGTCTTATGAACAAAGACTGCATAGACTCGGTTTGTACTCTCTAGAATTTAGGAGATTGAGAGGGGATCTTATAGAAACTTACAAGATTCTTAAGGGGTTGGACAGGCTAGATGCAGGAAGATTGTTCCCGATGTTGGGGAGGTCCAGGACAAGGGGTCACAGCTTAAGGATTCACAGCTTAAGGATTCAAAGGATGATACTAAGGATACTATCTTAGTATCATCTGTAAGTATGCAGATGATACTAAGATAGGTGGTGCTGTGGATAATGAAGTAGATTTTCAAAGTCTACAGAGAGATTTGGGACATTTGGAAGAGTGGGCTGAAAGATGGCAGATGGAGTTTAATGCTGATAAGTGTGAGGTGCTACATCTTGGCAGGACAAATCAAAATAGGACGTATATGGTAAATGGTAGGGAATTGAGGAATGCTGTGGAACAGAGGGATCTAGGAATAACTGTGCATAGTTCCCTGAAGGTGGAATCGCATGTAGATAGGGTGGTAAAGAAAGCTTTTGGTGTGCTGGCCTTTATAAATCAGAACATTGAATATAGGAGTAGGGAAGTACTGTTAAAATTGTACAAGGCATTGGTAAGACCAATTCTGGAGTATGGTGTACAATTTAGGTCGCCTAATTATAGGAAGCATGTCAACAAAATAGAGAGAGTACAGAGGAGATTTACTAGAATGTTGCCTGGGTTCCAGCAACTAAGTTACAGAGAAAGGTTGAACAAGTTAGGTCTTTATTCTTTGGAGCGCAGAAGGTTAAGGGGGGACTTGATTGTGGTCTTTAAAATGATGAAAGGGATGGACAGAGTTGACGTGGATAAGCTTTTCCCATTGAGGGTTGGGAAGATTCAAACAAGAGGGCATGACATGGGAATTAAGGGTCAGAAGTTTAAGGGTAACATGAGGGGGAACTTCTTTACTCAGAGAGTGGTGGCTGTGTGGAATGATCTTCCAGCAGAAGTGGTGGAGGCAGGATCGATTTTAACAGTTAAAAGTAAAGTGGATAGGTATATGGACGGGAATGGAATGGAGGGGTATGGTCTGAGTGCAAGTAGATGGGACTAGGGGGAAATAAATGGTCAGCACAGACTGGAAGGGCCAAGAAGGCCTGTTTCCGTGCTGTAATTGTTATATGGTTATTTAAACATATAACAATTACAGTACGGAAACAGGCCTTCTCGGCCCTTCCAGTCCGCACCGACCATTTATTTTCCCCTAGTCCCATCTACCTGCACAGACCATACCCCTCAATTCCCTTCCCGTTATATGGTTAATGTTGGCATAAATGAAGCCTGCAAATTTCCCTTCTTACAAATCATTGCAACCATCATGTGCCTTGATGGTCAGTGATAACAGACCCATGCAGGCTGAAAATAAGACCCAAAAAGATGGAGTAACCCAGCAGGTCAGACAGCATCTCTGGAGAAAAGCAATACATGATGGATTTTGGGTCGACTTCAGACTATTTTTTACGGCACCTTTTCTAGCTCCTTCCCAGTTCAGGGTGAGAAGAGTGGATCCTAAATAGGGCTGCTCAGACATGAATACTGCTACTGAACAACTTTCCTGCTTCTGTCCATAGTTGAGCGATTGAATCAAGTATTCACCGCTTCCGTGCTGGTTCTTGACTAGGAGCTTCCAGCCATCACGTGACCCATCTCCTGTCGCCCTTTCCCGATCGCCGAAAGTCTTGAGAAGGAAGATGCCTGTGCGTGTGTGTGTTTAACGTGTACTTGATGTTGCACTCCAAGAAGCACACGGTCCTTCACAAATCAATCAACTTGTTCCAATGGCAAGGGAGATGTGGACGGTGATACAGAGAGATGTAGAACAAGTGAATGGAAGATATGCAAAAAACTAACAATGATAAAGGAAACAGGCCATTCTTAGCAGGGGGCTAGGTGAAAATGAGTCACTTACAAAGACAATGAGACTCAACAAGATGACTTTGAAGCTAGTATGGCTTATGTGGGATGGGGGAGGGATGGAGTGTGGGCGGGATGCAAGGGTTACTTGAAGTTAGAGAAATCAATATTCGTACCAAAGGTAAACAGAAAATGCTGGAGTAACTCAGCAGGACAGGCAACATCTCTGGAGAGAAGGGACTCAGTCTCAAGAATGGTCTCGACCCGAAACGTCACCCATTCCTTCTCTCCAGAGATGCTGCCTGTCCCGCTGAGTTGCTCCAGCATTTTGTGTCTACCTTTAATTTAAACCAGCATCTGCAGTTCTTTCCTACTCAATATTCATACCGCTGGGGTGTAGGCTGCCCAAGCGAAATATGAGGTGCTGCTCCCCCAATTTGCATTTGGCTCCACTCTGATAATGGGGGATACAGACAATAGGAGCCACAATCGTCACTGATCCACACCTCCCCTTTGTCTCACACGCTCACTTTGTTCCTGTAGCACCTTATTCTATTTTCTTTCAACTATCCAACCAAGAAACATGTCAATGAGTTAATCATTATTTTTTATATTCTGCATTCACAGCCTTACAACCCATGTGCAAAAATGTTTGACCTGTTTTCTGCCTTAACTAACTTGTGTTATAATTTTACCTTGTATCTGTGTATCCTCATTCCAGAGCCTTTAACAATTTATTTTGACCTACTTTCCCTGTGCCTTAAACCTTGGACAGGTTTGGCTGGATAGACAATAGATAATAGGTGCAGGAGTAGGCCTTCGAGCCAGCACCGCCATTCAATGTGATCACGGCTGATCATCCCCAATCAGTACCTCGTTTCTGCCTTCTCCCCATATCCCCTAACTCCGCTATTTTTAAGAGCCCGATCTAGCTCTCTCTTGAAAGCATCCAGAGAACCTGCCTCCACCGGCCTCTGAGGCAAAGAATTCTACAAACTCACCACTCTCAGTGAGAAAAAGTGTTTCCTCATCTCCGTTCTAAATGGCTTATCCTTATTCTTCAACTGTAGCCCCTGGTTCTGGACTCCCCTAACATCGGGAACATATTTCCTGCCTCTAACGTATCCAAGCCCTTAATAATTTGATATGTTTCATATGGATATGGACCAAATGTTGGCAAGTGGGACTAGTGTAGCTGGGACATGTTGGCCGGTGCGGGCAAATGGGGCAAAGGGCCTATTTCCACATTCTATGACTATCAAATCTCCTTTGTATCTTCTGTCTTCAATCCCCTCTCCCATTTTGTGGTGAAAGTCAATGCTCTTTCAAACGCACCAGTTGCTCAAGTGGACCTGTTTTCACATTGTGCTTCACCCAAACTGCCTCAAGACTCCAAAATCAAGAAAGGACCCCATTTCTCCAACCCCACTAAATATCAGGCAACATGAAATTTTCTTTAAAAGTAACACTGAGAACCAAATATTTTAATGATTTATCAAGCTCAGCTAATATTGCCAATATTTCAAGATATAAAGTTTTTAAGGTTAAATGAATAGTTTAAACCTTGCTGATGCCAGACTGGAGAAGGGTTCCGGCCTACAACATTGCCTGTCCCATTTCCTCCACGTATGCTGCTTGATCCACTGAGTCCTCCACCATTTTATATTGTTTTACTCAAGATCGCAGCATCTGCAGTTCCTCGTGTCTCCCGGTAAAAATCTTGCGTTGTGTTTTGCCAGAGTCCATTTTCTCATTAAAGAAATCATAAGGACGGATCATAGAATAGAAAATAGGTGCAGGAGGAGGCCATTCGGCCCTTTGAGCCAGCACCGCCATTCATTATGATCATGGCTGGGAATACCATAAATTCACAACTCTGGGTGAAAAAGTTTTTTCTCACCTCAGTCTTAAATGACCTCCCCTTTATTCTAAGACTGGTTCTGGACTCGCCCAACATTGGGAACATTTTTCCTGCATCTTGCTCAGTTCTTTTATAATTTTATATGTTTCTAGAAGATTCCCCCTCATCCTTCTGAACTCCAGTGAATACAAGCCTAGTCTTTTCAATCTTTCCTCATATGACAGTCCCGCCTTCCCAGGAATCAATCTCGTGAACCTACGCTGCACTGCCTCAATCACAAGGATGTCCTTCCTCAAATTAGGAGACCAGAACTGTACACAATACTCCAGATGCGGAGTATTGTGTCAATACTCAGTCCGAAGAAGGGTTTTGGGCCCGAAACGTTGCCTATCTCTTTCACTCCTTAGATGCTGCTGCACCCGCTGAGTTTCTACAGCTTTTTGTGTACCCTCAATTTTCCAGCATCTGCAGTTCCTTCTTTAACACTCCAGATGTGGTCTCACCAGAGCCCTATATAACTACAGGAGAACCTCTACTCCTATACTGAAATCCTCTTGTTATGAACGCCAACATTCCATTAGCTTTCTTCACTGCCTGCTGTACCTGCACGCCAACTTTCAGTGACCGGTGTCCCTCCCCCTTACCTAACCCCATTGAGATAATAATCAGCCTCCTTGTTTTTGCCGTCAAAGTGGATAACCTCACATTTATCTATATTATACTGCATCTGCCACGCATCTGCACACTTATTCAACCTGGCCAGGTCCCCCTGCAACCTCCTAACATCCTCTTCACAGTTCACACTGCCACCCAGCTTTGTGTCATCTGCAAACTTGCTAGTGTTGCTCTTAATTCCCTCTTCCACATCATTAATATATACGGTATACAGCTGCGGCCCCAACACTGAGCATTGCGGCACTGCACTCGCCACTAATTGCCATTATGAAAAGGACCCGTTCACTCCTACTCTTTGCTTCCGGTCTGCCAACCAATTTTCTATCCATGTCAACACCCTACCCCCAATACAATGTGCTCTAATTTTAGTCACCAGTGGCACCCCTTCATCCATTTAACTTGTTACATCCTCAAAAAATTCCAGAAGATTAGTCAAGCATGATTTCCCTTTCATAAATCCATGTTGACTTGGACTAATCCTTTTACTGCTATCCAAATGCCCCATTATTACCTCTTTAATAATTGACTCCAGCATCTTTCCCACCACGAAAGTCAGGCTAACTGGTCTGTAATGCCTGGTCTGGATCATTATGCCATTAATCCTCTTGCGTGATAGGGTACTGTTACTGGACAAGTTCTTACTTTCTCCTTCACTGCTCGGGCGTGCTGGCTTTGTTCATCACCACAATAGCACTCAGATCAGTGGTGGAGGCAGACAACGAATAGAAAAAACAGAAAAGGCAATCTGCTCATTCATCAACTTTCGTTCAAACGCTGAAGAATGACCAGGCAACAGCATTCCCATGTACAGACTGATGAGATTCCACATTAAAAAAAACAAGTAAAAGGTATCAGAATTAACTATCCCCATTCCACATTCTTCAAGCACTTATTTCTCACGCAGGAATCCACCATTCCTTCCAAAATCCACTTTTTGCTTAAATGTTTCTCTTTTAAATCTTTTTTCCATTCCCGCAAGGTCAAGGTTCTGGTGACTGTCACTGAGAGTTGATTTTTCTCCCCCTCTTCCTGGAAATTTGGCAATTTGATTTCACAGAAGTCCAAATCTTTGACTAGACGATGCAGTTACTTATCACGCACTCTGGTAGAAAAGGCTGTGCGGAAGCCTGAAGATGATTTTACTCTTGCCAACAACAGCAATAAAAGCATCTCACCACAGTCATCAGCGAACAGGGTACACTCTAGAGATTGATGGTTTATTTCTCTGTATCAGATCATGAGGGGAATAGAGTAAATGCAGAGTAGGGGAATAGGTTTAAGGTAAGAGAGGAAACATAGAAAGATTTAATAGGAACCCAAAAGGCAACTTTTTCACACAGAGGGTGATGGGTACATGAGCTGTCCGATGAGGTAGTTGAGGCAGATACCATAATATTTAAAGGTAGACCAAAATGCTGGAGAAACTTAGCGGGTGAGACAGCATCTATGGAGAGAAGCTGGGTCTCGACCTGAAACGTTTACAAGGTTAATTCCAGTCTGAAGAAGGGTCTCGACCTGCAACATCGCTTATTCCTTCTCTCCATAGATGCTGCCTCACCCGCTGAGTTTCTCCAGCACTTGTGTCTACCTTCGATTTTTTCTTAAACATAACAATATTTAAAAGACATTTGGACACGTACATGGATATGAAAGGTTTAAAAGGATAGGGGCCAAACGCTGGCAGGTGGGATTAATGTAGATGGGAAATCTTGGTCGACTTGGCAAATTGGGCCGAAGGGCCTGTTTCCATGCTGATTGACTCTAATATAGCGGGGACTTGCAGGAGTCCAGCCAAAAACTAAGCGGACACAAGTTGTGTGCTCGAGACATGTTTTAATTGGTAGATACAGCTCCCTACTCCTCAAATGGGCACAGGCGTTGCGCGACCTTAAATACCCCTATGGGTCAACCCCGTGACCTGCGTCTTCCACACTGAGACACCTAACTCCTCCCTCCAGAGCCGAGGGTTCACTCTGCCCATGGCCTACCACCAGGTGCCGCCACAGTAAGGCACATTGCTGCCTGCATTGGGTGAGATAGTTATTAGAACTTCAAGAACATACGAGGAAGGCAGACAGGAAAGAAAAACACCAGCTGGTTCACTGAACCTTTTTTTACAGCGTTGAGCTGCTGGTAAGAATCACGGCCCTCAATGCACCTCATCCACCTGTAGTCATGCATCCCCCTGCACGTGACTGGGACATTTTATGGATGAATTATTTTGGATTATTTTACAACTTTAGGCTGTGCACCCATATGCAAGATGATGACTGCATGAGCCCATAATAAGTGCACCAATTCCATAATCATCTTCAGCTGGTTACAGGTGGTTAAATAGGCCTATTCTTTTCTGCATTACCTGCCTCATGAGATTATGTGATTGATACCATGGAGTAACAAAGGTCATAAGTCTTTATAATAATGTTACCCCAAAGAGAAATGGATATTTGTAATTTAAAAACTCCCCCAATATCCAAACCTTTGCTGTAATAAAACTGATACAACTCGTTCTTTAAAAGCTGTCCTAAGATTAGTTTCCAAGACCTATTACAATTGGAATTTCACTCTTTCACTACACCCTCCAATTTATTTGTCACGTGTTTCAGTTGAGGCGGGTCACTCTGAACGCACTTTATTTTACGTTCATTGTTGCTCTTGAATGGACTGGGCCAAGGCAAACTCACTGGGGAACATAGGTCAGAATAATTCAACATGGCAAGAATGCAAGTAAAGGTGACAAATGGATCTTGGGGACCAAGCCTATAACTCTCAGAAAGAAACTAGATAGTGGTAAAGGAGGTCTATAGTAAGCTTGCTTTCATAGAACAGGGCGTTAAGAGTCAGGATTAACGCGGCTTAAAATCAAACTGCTGCATCGAGGCTCCCGATCTTAAAGCCCCGGCAGGCCGATGAAAGGCCCACGAACGGGACGATTCAGGTTGGACGAAGCTGCTGTTGCTGGAGTTCGGTGTCGGTCACAAACCAGGTCAGGTCCCAATGTTACCATCCACAGGGCCTTGGGCCGAAGCCTCACGTGTGTGTGCACATGCGCGTGTGCACGGCCACCAAGAATGTGTCCACCCCCCCATGTTGTGTTAGCGATGGCATGTGCGATAGCGTGCCTGGATGTGCATGCTTTGGAAAGGGTGCAGAGCAGGTTTACCAGAATAATGAAGGAACTACAGATGCTGGTTCAAACAAGTCAGACACAAAATGCTGCGGTAACTCAGCGGGACAGGCTGCATCTCAGGGGAGAAGGAATAACAAGAAGGAATTTTACCAGAACAATGCCCGGATTAGAGGGTATTAGCTGCAGGGACAAAGATCAAATAGAACAAGTTGACCTATAACTTTAGGCTGTGCACACCATATGCAAGGCTAAACTGCTACAGGGGGAGGTTGGACAGACTTGGATGTTTTCTCTGAAATGCCGGAGGCTACAGAGAGATATAATAGAAGTATATAAAATTATGAGGGACATAGATAGGTTAGACTGTCAGACCTTTTCACAGAATGCAACAATCAAGTACTAGACAGCATAGCTTTATGGTACAAGGTGCAAAGTTTTATTTTTACAGAGGATGGCGAGTACCTGGAATGCATTGTCAGGGGTGATGGTTGACACAGAGAAGATAGTGGCATTTAAGAGACTTTAGACTTTAAGCACATGGATATGCTGGGAATGGAGGGATAGGATTATGTGCAGGCAGATAAGAGTGGGTCTTGGCATCATGTTCGGCACAGACATTGTGGGTTGAAGGATCTTGTCTTGTGCTGTACGAGTCTATGCTCTTAAGGATGAAGTGACACATCAGGAAAGAGACAGCACAGGAAAAAAGACAGGTTGGATAAGTTGAGAAAGTTATTTTCAAAAGATGCAGGTAAAGTGAATTAGTTAATTGCCTTTCACCACTGATCTGGGTTCTGCCACTGTCTAGGAGGGGAAACATGTAGTCTCCTTTTCACATTAAATCAGCATGGTCAATATTATCTTCCCGAGGCTCAGTCACACATCACATAGATCAACATGATGATCCACTCTGCCTGCAATTTGCATTTGGGCAATCGCACTCAGACACACATGAAATGGGGGAGTGAAAAATGCAAAAAGAGCCCTTCTGAGATCCTTATAGCAAATTACAGCAAATCCAGGAGAAAAACCTAGCCTACTCATTCTTGCCTCCTTAGATAGAGCTCTTAAAGACAGCAGTCACAGGATATGGGGAGAAGGCAGGAACGGGGTACTAATTATGGATGATCAGCCATGATCACATTGAATGGTGGGGCTGGCTCGAAGGGCCGAATGGCCTACTCCTGCACCTATTGTCTATGATAAACCTACGTTGTATTCCCTGCAGCTGCAGTTATTAAGTTTGTTTTAAAAGAACAAATGATTTATTTTCATATTACAGATTGTTCTGCTTAGGTGACATCTCAATCTCTCAGTTTAATAATAAGGCTTTGTAACATAATTAAGTCAAATGTGCTCTCATTGCAGGAGCATTTCAATACGTCAAAACTTGCATTTTTAATCAATTTACAAATTGATGCTACAAAATACTTTAAACAGGTTGAAGTTATTTATAGTCTTTACCACTGATCAAACTAAAATGTCCCACTGATGCGCTACAATGCTGAGAACTATGACACAAAATGCTGGAGTAACTCAGCGGGACAGGTAGATCTCTGGAGAGAAGGAATGGGTGACGGTTCAGGTCGAGACCCTTCTTCAGACTGATTTAAACCAGCATCTGCAGATCTTTCCTACACATGCTCAGAACTATATTCTGCACTCTGTATCTTCCCCCCCCCCCCCCCCCCCCCACCAATTGTACTTGAGTTTGACGATGGTATTTATGTTGAGTATTATCTGATTTGATAGCATGTAAAACAAAGTATTTCACTGTACCTCAGTACACGTGCCAATAATAAACATACACCAATCTTGGCCACTGCCTTCTGATTCTGTCTAGAGACACGGTCACCCAGAAATGCAGAACAATCACTTCTTCGAGAGGCCTTTACAAATACCATTGTTCCTTTACTTTGGAACAAAACCAGGACAATTACAGGAAAAGCTGTTGAATTATACATTTAATTTCCTGCTCCGTTTTCTCTATATCCTTTGACACACGTATCAAATCACTTTCTAGCATAATTACTAAAAGATCTAATTGTCACAACACCCAAATCATTCTGGAGAGCTGCATATTTCCATTTCCCCCTGGAAAATCGTTACCTGTTTCTTAAAATAATTCAGCCTTAATATGAATAATAGTTCACCTATAAACCCACTCCTATCTGAGCAACAACTTGTCTGTTACATCCCCACAAGCATGTCAATGATTACCCATTTCCCCTGCCCCTCCACCTTTCAGGACCATCACCAGTTCCACAATTGATACAGGAATAAAGGAGTAGACTATTTTCTAAATGGGGAGAGCATCCAGAAATCGGTGGTGCAAAGGGACTTGGAAGTGCTGGTTCAGGATTCCCAAAAAGTTAATCAGCAAGTCGAATCGGAAGTAAAGAAAGCAAACTCAATGCTAGCATTTATTTCAAGGGAGCTCGTATACAAAAACAGGGATATAATGCTGAGGCTCTATAAGGTGCTGGTCAGCCCGCATTTGTAAAATTGTGAGCAATTTTGGGCACCGTACCCGAGGAAGGATGTACTGGTTCTGGATAGAGTCCACAGGAGGTTTACAAGAATGATCCCAGGAATGAGTAGGTTAACCTATGTTCAGACCTTTGAGCGTTTGTCGGCACTGGGCCCGTACTCACTGGAGTTTAGAAGAATGAAGGCGGACCTCATTGAAACATACAGGATAGTGAAAGGCTTGGATAGAGTGGATGTGGAGAGGATGTTCGTTAAAAGCATGTCCGTTAATTCTGAGGCTCTAAGAGTGACCTCTACTCCTAGTATCTCCCAATAGTGGTCACAGCCTCAGAATTAACGGACATGCTTTTAGGAAGGAGATGAAGAGGAATTTATTTAGTCAGAGGGTGGTGAATCTGTGGAATTCTTTGAAAAGGAGGGTTGTGGAGGCCACGTCAATTGATATATTTAAGGCAGAGATAGATAGAATCTTAATTAATACAGGTGTCAGAGGTTATGGGGAGAAGGCAGGAGAATGGGGTTAGGAGGGAGAGATAGATCAGCCATGATCGAGTGGCAGAGTAAACTTGATGGGCCGAATGGCCCAATTCTATTGCTAACACATGACCTTATGACCCATTCCATCAGCACTACCCCCATGTCACTGAATACGCCAACAAACTGCTACAGATGCACGGTAGAAAGTATCCTGACAAGATGCTATTGTGTTAGAAAAATCACCGGATTCAGACAACAGGCTTTGATTCGCTAAGTAATTTATTACACTACTAAAGAAGGTACATACACTCGCTTATCCCCGAATATCCCGATACGCACTTGCAAACCTAGAGTACACAGCAGAGCATGCCGCAGGACGTTTCTACACACTCGCATATCCCCATACACACTCGCAAACACAGTCGAGCGCGCTGCAGGATGTTTCTGTTCTCCATCACCTGCCACCGTTCGCAGCACGATCCAAGCAAACCGCTTGTTATCTGAGCAAACCGCACCACTGCCCCTTCCCGAGCCAATCATTACCCCCCGCCTGCCACATTTCTGCACTACTCGTACGAGGGGCATGGGTGGTCTACCCAACTATAGCTGTTCTGTTTTGTTCATCAGAATCAGGATAGTACTTTATTTGCCAAGTTTGTTTTGCAACACACAAGGAATTTCATTTGCCAAGACAGTCATACAAATAAAAGCAACAGATCACCCAAAACACATTTTAACATGAACATCCAGCACAGTGACTCCTACACATTCCTCACTGTGATGGAAGGTGAAATAAAGTTCAAGTCTCTTCCCCATCATCGCTACTCTTTCCCTATAGGATCACCTGAGAAAGGCTACGCTCCCAAGCATGAACACAGGTGTGAGGTCAATTCTAGGAGATAATGCACTTGAATCTTGTTTTAAAGGGGCTATGGAATGTATGGCTAATTTAGCTGATAACTCCATTTCATCTTTTTAGCTAAAATTGTCTGTTTAACCCTTACACTACAGATGCATCTTAACCGAGTATGACAATTGCAATACACAGGAGCTGTTGAGGATTGGGAGAGTGGCAGACTCAGCCCAGTCCATCACGGGCATGTAATGAAATATATGCAGCATTCAAGGATTCGGATCAATGAATGGAGGAAGCACATGGTGAAGAGCACAAATAATTATTTATTAAAGCAAACACAATTCACACACAGAAACTCCATCAACTATCAATGAAGAAACTATACAAAATAACTCTTACGCCACTCTGCGTATTTGAGTCTCCTGTCTGCACTGGCTGGCACCGCCACACACCACCGTCCAAGCTCTCCCTCCCTCTCCCTCTCCCTCTCTCTAAGCTCTCTCTTGAAACTCTCTTCTCTCCTAGAAGATGTAGCTCAAACTCTCATGGTAGAACCATTTTATCACTAGAAACAACAGGTGATGTGTCAGCTAGCTATTTTCCATGGTACGATAATGGCGTGTGTTATGTGTCCAATCAGACTCAGAGTCAGCCTCAGATGGCTCTGGGAAAGCAAAGCTTATCTAGGTGACCTCGCAGATGTCTTCATGTTCTACTGGTCTCTGAATTAGCCCAAGCATTCTTCGAAAACATCTACTTATTTTCCTGAGCAGGGTTCCAATAACAGTGCTGCTAAATTAGCTGCCCATTTGCACTCAGTCTGTTTAACCCTTACATTACAGGGCACAGCCGTCCCCACCATTGAGAGTATCTGTATAAGATAATGCCTCAGGAAGGCGGCATCTATCATGAAGGATTCCCACCATCACTGCCACTGTGGGCAGAAGGTACAGATGCCTGCAGTCCTCCACCACCACGTTCATCCAACAGCTGCCTTCCCTCAACCATCAGGTTCTTGACCCGACTCTAATCCTACATCAGCAACAGAGCTCTAAGGACTTCCTCATGCAGTACCCCAAACCTGTTTTCCCATTAGTGTTTTGCACTGATGTCTTGCTTTTCTTCTGTCCTTATCTTATCTTATGGTGTACAATTTTGGCTGCCCAATTAAAGGAAGGATGTCAACAAAATAGAGAGCGTACAGAGGAGATTTACTAGAATGTTGCCTGGGTTTCAACAGCTAAGTTACAGAGATAGGTTGAATAAGTTGGGTCTTTATTCTCTGGAGCGCAGAAGGTTAAGGGGGGACTTGATAGAGGTCTTTAAAATGATGAGAGGGATAGACAGAGTTGATGTGGACAAGCTTTTCCCTTTGAGAATAGGGAAGATTCAAACAAGAGGACATGACTTTAGAATTATGGGACAGAAGTTTAGGGGTAACATGAGGGGGAACTTCTTTACTCAGAGAGTGGTAGCGGTGTGGAATGAGCTTCCAGTGGAAGTGGTGGCGGCTGGTTCGTTGGTATCATTTAAAAATAAATTGGATGAGAAGGGTATGGAGGGTTATGGTATGAGTGCAAGCAGGTGGGACTAAGGGAAAAAAGTTGTTAGGCACGGACTTGAAGGGCCGAGGGCCTGTTTCCGTGCTGTAATTGTTATATGGTTATATGGTTATCATTGTCATGTACAATTTATGTTTTAGAATCATTAAGCTGTACAGCACGAAAACAGGTGTTACAGCTCACCTTATCCATGCTATCCAAGTTGGCATTCTGGGCATTTCCCTTTTGCCTGCATTTGGTTGATATCCCTCTAAATGTAACCTATCCATGAATCAGTCTGAAGAAGGGTCTCGACCCGAAACGTCACCTATTGCTTTGCTCCATAGGTGCTGCCTCACCCGCTGAGTTTCTCCAACATTTTTATCTACCTTCAATTTTTACAGCATCTGCAGTTCCTTCTGAAACATAAATGTGACCAAATGTCTTTTGAAAGTCGTAATTGTACAACTGCGGGCTTCTACAACTTTCCCCGGCAGCTTTTTTGTGCCTCCTTTGTGCTGGTGATGCTGCTGCAAGCACGATTTTCATTGTGCTTGTACCTCACCACACTTGAAAATAGACACAAAGCAGTAGTAACTCAGCAGGACTGGCTGATAGGGGGATAAGAAATGGGTGACGTTTTGGTTCGAGTTCCTTCTTCAGACTTATGACAATAGACAATAGGTGCAGGACTAAGCCACTTCGCCCTTCGAGCCAGCACCGCCATTTAATGTGATCATGGCTGATCATCCCCAATTAGTACCCATTCCTGCCTTCACCCCATATTTACAAGGTTAATTCCCGGGATGGCGGGACTGTCATATGCTGAGAGAATGGAGCTGCTGGGCTTGTACACTCTGGAGTTTAGAAGGATGAGAAGATATCTTATTGAAACAGATAAGATTATTAAGTGTTTGGACACGCTAGAGGCAGGAAACATGTCCCCAATATTGGAGGAATTCAGAACCAGGGGCCACAGTTTAGGAATAAGGGGTAAGCCATTTAGAACGGAGACGAGGAAACACCTTTTCGCACAGAGAGTTGAGAGTCTGAGGAATTCTCTGCCTCCGAGGGCGGTGGAGGCCGGTTCTCTGGATACTTTCAAGAGAGAGCTAGATAGGGCTCTTAAAGATAGCGGAGTCAGGGGATATGGGGAGAAAACAGGAACGGGGCACTGATTGGGGATGATCAGCCATGATCACATTGAATGGCGGTGCTTACTCGAAGGGCCGAATGGCCTACTCCTGCACCTATTGTCTATTGTCTGTAAGACATACCTATAAAGTGAAAGGGGCTAAGTTTTTCTCTCACTTCAGGTAACCCCGGCATCCGTCTCTCTAACCCTCCCCCACCCAAGTCGCACTCTCATTTTCACCCTGCAAACAGCTTACAATGGCCCGTTTCCATTATCATCGTTACTTTTTTTGCTTTCATTCATTGTTCATCTCCCCACATCACCGTCTAGATAAGGTTTCTCGTTTCCCTTATATACAAGCTCGTTTCCCTCGACCCAGTCTGAAGAAGGGTCTCGATCTAAAACGTCACCCATTCCTTCTCTCCAGAGATGCTGCCTGTCCCGCTGAGTTACTCCGGGGACTTTGTGACTACCATGCTGGTAGACCTCCTCTGCACCCCCACATCCTTCCTATAATGGGGTAACTGGAACTGCACATAGCATGGAATAGGGATGGGAAGGATATGGAGGGAAATATATGGAAGGCAGGGTTTATGGATTGTACATGGAAAGGCAGGATATGAATGATATGTGGAAGGATGGGATATGGATGATCAATGAAAGGCGGGGGATGTCAGTGGAATGGATATAAGACCATAAAATGTAGGAGCAGAATCAGGCCATTCAGCCCATTATATCCCAATCCGCCATTCAATTATGGCTGATCTATTTTTCCCTCTCAACCCCATTCTGCAACCTCGCCCTCGTAAAACATTCTTATTAATCATGAATAATGGAAGATGGAATGAGGGGGACATGGGTGGAACACATGGAAGGGAGTGATGTTCGTGGAGTGTGCGGAAGGGAAAAAATATGCAGGCAGCAATTAGTTTAACTTGGCATTATGTCCAGTACAGACACTACTGAAGGATCTGTGGGAACCCACAGCAACGCTTAAAATATCAAGTCGACCACCCCACGGATAACGGGGGTAGACACACCGGGGACTGGTGGCGGGTAGACAGAGAAGGGGGGGGGGGGGGGGAAGAGAGAGAGAGAGAGAGAGAAGGGGTGGGGGGAGAGAAGGGAGAGAGAGAGAGAGAGAGAAGGGGAGAGAGAGAGAGAAGGGGAGAGAGAGAGAGAAGGGGGAGAGAGAAGGGGGGAGAGACAGAGAGTATGAGAGAGAGAAGGGAGAGAGAGAGAGAGAAGGGGAGAGAGAGATAGAAGGGGAGAGAGAGATAGAAGGGGAGAGAGAGATAGAAGGGGAGAGAGAGATAGAAGGGAGAGAGAGATAGAAGGGGAGAGAGAGATAGAAGGGGAGAGAGAGATAGAAGGGGAGAGAGAGATAGAAGGGGAGAGAGAGATAGAAGGGGAGAGAGAGATAGAAGGGGAGAGAGAGATAGAAGGGGAGAGAGAGATAGAAGGGGAGAGAGAGAGAAGGGGGGGAGAGAGAGAGAGAGAAGGGGGGAGAGACAGAGAGTATGAGAGAGAGAAGGGGAGAG